>SJYV01050920.1:19834-31095 GCA_006410875.1 Neotragus pygmaeus | reverse complement strand
CAAAAGCTTTTAATTTTAATTAGGTCCCATTTGTTTATTTTTGCTTTTATTTCCAATATTCTGGGAGGTTGGTAATAGAGGATCCTGCTGTGATTTATGTCAGAAAGTGTTTTGCCTATGTTCTCCTCTAGGCATTTTATAGTTTCTGGTCTTTTAGATCTTTAATCCATTTTGAGTCTATTTTTGTGTAGGGTATGAGAAAATGTTCTCATTTCCTTCTTTTACAAGTGGTTGACCAGTTTTCCCAGCACCACTTTTAAAGAGTGTCTTTTTTCCTTTGTATATTCTTGCCTCCTTTGTCAAAGATAAAGTGTCCATAGGTGTGTGGATTTATCTCTGGCTTTCTATTTTGTTCCACTGATTTATGTTTCTGTCCTTGTGCAAGTACCATACTGTCTTGATGACTGTGGCTTTGTAGTAGAACCTGAAGTCAGGCAGGTTGTTCCATCCAGTTCCATTTTGACATGATCCTCTACAAAGAAAACCCTAAAGACTCCACCAGAAAATTACTAGATCTAATTAATGAATAGAGTAAAGTTTCAGGATATAAAATCAACACGCAGAAATCCCTTGCATTCCTACACATCAATAATGAGAAAATAAAAAGAGAAACTAAGGAAACACTTTCATTCACCATTGCAACAAAGAGAATAAAATGCTTAGGAATATATCTACCTAAAGAAACAAAAGACCTATATATAGAAAACTATAAAACANGCCAGATGGGGAAGGGTGGGGAAGATGCCATCCAGCCTGGGCCTGGCTCCAGCTGCGGGGACTGTGGAGGGGGAGGCCTGCAGGGTGGTGGAAAAGGCCTGTGAGAGAAAGGGGTCCGCACCCCTCGAGCCTCCTCCATCCTGAAGAGCTGGGGCTGGGGGGTGGGTATCTCCAGCCCATCCCTAGGGGAACCCTGGGTGTCCTCCCTGCCTGCCCTCTTTACCTCTCCCCTTCCCACAGAGGGACTCCACCCATGGCCTCTCTCAAGACTTTGGAGACTCAGACTGTTTCGCAGACGTTCCCCTGGCATCTGAGTTCCAGGACTGATTTTCACTCCGCTCGGTTGGTGTCTGATGTGTGATTGGGTGTTTGCTGTGTGTGCGCCTGTGGCAGTGGACGCACGTGTGTGGTTTGTTCTGTGTATCACATTCTTTATGTTATGTGGTAGATGGAGGGGGCTGGGGCTGAGTAGAAGGGTGTGTGCCTGGCCGGTGGCAGGGCGTGAGGGCCCAGGGCACGGGACCAAAGCCCCTCAACCCCGCCTAGTGCAGTGCGGGCCCCCAGGCCTCCTGGGACTTGCCCCAGTGGCTGCCGGCCAAGGCCACTTGCTCGGGCAGAGCCTGGAGAGAGTCTGGGGCTCCGGCCATCTGCACTGGCCGTGGCTCCTGCCCACGGGGGCACACGGCATCCATCTTAATTAAATTGGGCTGCCACGCTGCCCAGATAAGCCAGAGAGCTCCTGCAGCCCCCATTCTCCGGGGCAGCGCCTCCCTCTCCAGCTTGGTCTACGTCTCTGCCTGCGTGTGGGGAGAACCAGGCTGGCGTCTCCTCCGGAGAAAGCTCAGGTCTAGGGGTTCCCACCCCCGGGGGGTGAGGTGCTTCTGGAGTGTTCATGTCTTCCCTTTGCCACGAGATNCTCTCCAGCTTGGTCTACGTCTCTGCCTGCGTGTGGGGAGAACCAGGCTGGCGTCTCCTCCGGAGAAAGCTCAGGTCTAGGGGTTCCCACCCCCGGGGGGTGAGGTGCTTCTGGAGTGTTCATGTCTTCCCTTTGCCACGAGATAGAAGAGGACTGTGAGAGGAGGCAGCGTGACCTTGAGAGGGTCCCTTCATGCCCTCAAAGTTCCCAGCAAACCAAGCCGGTGCCTGTGGGTCCCTACTTCCTGACAGACGCTGAGTCTCAGGCAGTACGTGTCCTGGCACACAGGAAGACCCCTCTCGGTCCTTCCAGGGTCCGATTGCTAGCTTTGGCCTTCAGGACATGATGGGGCCGAGCTGCCCCCAGATATGCCCAGCTGTCCCAGGCTGGTGTGCCAGGGCCGTGGGCCCGGAGGCCAGGAGCTAGCTGGGAATCCTAACTTTCCCGTTGGCCATGCTGCAGCCTCCGGTCCAGCGTCTCCAAGCCTCTATTTCCCCATCTGAAAAATGGAGCGTCGTTGGCCCCACCCCAGAGAGTGGGGCTGAGGGTGACACGCACTCAGGCCCGTCTGGCCCTGGGCCGAGGGCCTGGCAGGTAGTGAGGCCCCGGTAAATTAGTATTGGAAAGTCAGCGTGAGAGCAACTAAGTAGAATATAATGTGACAAAGCAGTGGAAGCGCGGTCTGAACAGAGCGCCAGGCGTCGCCTCAGGGACCAATTAATTCTGCAAGGAGATGGCGGGAGGCGCAGGGGGTCAGGGGAGCCTTTGAGGGGCCCAGGCGCGCAGGCCCGGGCCCTGTGGAACGGGTGGGAAGCCATGTTTCAGAGCGACAAGCTGGCCGCTCTGGGAGGTTTTTAAGCCGCTTATTTATTTAAAATAAGTCATGAAGTGGTGCTCTGTTTCCTTAAGTCTTGGGGCTTTGATTTGTGAGAATCTGCCAGCTGCTTCCATCACCCTCCTCCCCCCAAGCCAGCCAGAGCCCTCCCTTCATTCCTGCTGCTGTCTGGAGGGCCTGGAGGAGCCCGGCCCCCGGCTGTCCCTGGGCCACCGCTCCGAGCCAGTGATTTAGAGACCTCCTTGATGGACTAGCAAGCAGGGGGGCCGAGGGACGCCGACTGCCTTGTGGGAAGTGATCTGACGCTAAACTGTCGCCGTAAATCGCTTTATCTGTCACTTCAGATTTAAATGTGTTTGCTGAGGCTTGCCGGCCGGCCTGGCCTCCGCAGCCACCCGCCTTCAGCAGCAACTTCCCCGCGGTGGGCATGGAGGGCAGGCAGGAACCTGTGAACCTTGGAGACCTCACTGGGCCCTGGCCCCTGGGGAGCGCAGGTGAGACAGGCCTCACCCTCCATGCTGACCGTTTGGCATCCCCACAAAGCAGGGNGAGGGCCGCTCTTCGTTGCTGTTTGTGGGCTTCTTGTTGCTGTGGCTTGTCTTGCTGCGGGGCACACGCCCTAGGTGCCCAGCCTCAGTAGTCATCACACTCAGGCTTAGTTGATCCATGGCTGAGATCTTCCCAGACAAGGGGTCAAAGCCATGTCCTCTGCCTTGGCAGGTGGATTTTTATCCACCATACCACCAGGGAAGTCCAGAAAATTTGATCTTGATAAAGCATTTCTTTTGTCATCAACTGATAGGCTGTATTTTGGAATTGTGGTTTATTTGGTTTTAGGGGGCTCTGGTTTGGATTGAGACATTTGTATCTTTATTTTCCATTTCTTCCTTAGAACAGACTGCCTATTTTATTGGCATTTTCGCTTTCCTGTGGGTAGAACGACCCATAAGAACGAAAGAAAAACTCAACTTCACTTTGCTGCTGAAGGCATTATTGTTATCTAGCTACGGAAAACTCTTGCTGATCCCAGCTGTGATTTGGGAACATGATTACACACCCCTGTGCCTCAGACTCATTAAAGTGTTTGTCCTTACATCAAACTTTCAGGCAATCAGAGGTATGTTTACATCTTACTCTGTTTTCTCAGCTTTCAACCCATATACAATCTATAAAGCCTTGTTTCTAGAGTACAGTTTTTAAACACTGGAACTCTTTGTAGAATAATAACAATGCCTAACATTTTCATAGTGCCTTATCCATGGCACATATTCGTATTAGTTCAGTTTAATCCCATGGCACTTTTTAGTTCTCAGAATGCTCCCTTATGCATTGCATCCATCCTGTTGGTTAGTCACTCAGTCATATCCAACTATTGCAACCCCATGGACTATAGCCCACCAGGCTCCTCTGTGCTTGGGATTTCCCAGGCAAGAATACTGGAGTGGGCTGCCATTTCCTTCTCCAGGGATCTGCCTGATCCAGGGATCAAACCTATGTCGCGTGCATTGGCAGGTGGGTTCTTCACCACTGAGCCACCAGGCAAGCCCTGTGGAGTCCGTAGGGCAACTATTACTACCTCCACTTTATGAATGAGCTCTTGGTGACTTGTCCAAAGTTACAAGGCCAGGCAGTTGTCAAGCCAGGCTAGAATGCCAGGTATCTGCCTGACAACTCAGGAGAATTCTTACTACATTGAGGAAGGGTAAAGCAGCCCTGCATGTCATCATTTATCCCATACATTGTGAGAAGTGCTGTTGTAAATGAGTGTATTAATCTGATATTTCTTATAATGCTTAGCATCTTGCAAACTATAAAACCAAAAGTATCCAATTTTTTTCCTGCTATTCTCTTTATAACCTTAAGATCTAGCTTTTATTTTCCTATTTAATATTCATACGACTCTGTCTTGATGAGAGCAGGTGTTTTTGTTATCAGCAGATGCTTTGGTTCTCCCAAAAGCTTTGCAGATGGAAAAGTAACAATATAGATTAATAAGAACAAATAGAGACTTTCTAAGAAACAGTTTTACAAAACCATTCCTTACACACTGCCACACAATTTACATGCCAGTTTCATTTAAACTCTTAAGAACTTATCAGTTGCCTTTTCTTTTTCAGTGACCCTAAACATCAACCGCAAGCTCACCTTCTTGGCCATCTTGAGTGGCTTACTGGTGGAGAGCACCATGGTCTATTTCTTCCAGAGGATGGAATGGGCTGTTGGAAGTGACTGTGCCATCTATAAATCTCAAGACTTTTGAAGAGGTACAGAGCATCTCTCAGTGTTCTTGCAGCCAGACAGGTGTCCTTCTCAAACTAGACAGATGTCATTGCAGAACGCATAGCACCCCCCACCCCAGCCCACCCCAGCACTTGGGTACCTCGAGGTCACCTCTGTCTCCCTGGGCGACGCTAGGGTTCCGCACTCTAGTTCTGTTGTCACCCTCAGTGACATCAGCAGCTATGTTTTGTTTCCAGGTCCCTGTTCTCATAGCTCTCTAACACCTCCCTTCCAGCTCACTCCCACCAAAACCTCAGACGCTGAAGTCTGTCCCGCTGACAGCTATCTCCCACCCTTTCCAACCATTCTGCTCCCTCCTTCCCCCTACCCCTGCCTTCTGCTGCCTTTTTTACCTCTCCCCCAAACCTCTTACTTTCCTTTAACTTTGTCCCCTTTTCCTCTCTCTTAACTGTGCCTGGAACCTATAGGCAGCTTGCATCGTCCACATTAGTCCCTTGAAACAGCCGGTTCCCTGCCCTTCTATGAGCGTCCCCGTTAGAGCTCTTGGGGTGAGTCCATCAGCTCTCTTCTCTGCTGAGCTTGGCAGTCACCCCTGCGTCTGCACAGAGAGTGGCTGTGTGTGCTCCTCTGTCTTGAGGTCACCTCTGCAGACCCCTTTCCCTTCCCCTGCCCCCGCCACACACACAGTGGCCTTGGAGCAGTTGTTCTGAAGTCTCCCCTGCCTTCCTTACCCCCGTGTCTGTTCTCACTGTGCTGAGAGCAGAGACTCACCACTGACTCCCCGAGTGTCCTCCTTTCAGCACTTGCTTGGTCTCCTGCCCTCTTTCTTCCTTCCGTCCCTCCTGTTCCGGCACTGTGCTCAGCTTGTCTTCCTCTCCAGAGCTGAGTACAGCCTGAAGGTATCCTCCTGCCTCTGGTCACTGTCAGCCTCTGGACCACCGCCAGCCCCCCACAGTCTGTGTTGAGATGGCTGATCGGGTAAACGTGGTGAGGAAGGGAGGGAGCAGGCAGGGTAAGCTGAAGCAGCTCTCGGGCACCCCCCTCATCCCACAGGCGCAGCTCTGAGCCTTCTCTGCCCCTCCCGGTGGTGCCTCAGCAGCCCTCCCGCCCTCCACGCTCAGCTCACCCTCTTCCTCTCCGGGTCCCCAGAGACACTGCTCCTTCCTCACCCTCTCTCCTCCGCAGTGACTCCTTCCCCTCTGCCAGCAGACGTGTGCAGCTCTTTGCTTTAGACAGGCTGCTCTGCACCCATTTCTCCACTGCCTTTCCTCTTTGTAAAACACACTTTCTCCCCAGTTTCCCGAGTCGGTTCTCTGATAACAGAAGGCAGCCAGCCCCCAGCTCTGCCAGGGCCCTGCTCACTGCTCTGCTGCGGAAGCTGCTGCCTTCCCAGACAGGCTGCCTGCGCCCCTCCTGCCTTCAGACCTTCCTTTTCCCTACCCCTCTCTGTCTCCCATGTCTTGCCTCAGCCCTCCACTTTTCTCTCCTGCTGTGCAGACACTTGGCTTTGGCAGCAACATGGCTTGACCCATCTAGGGCAGGTTTGCTTCCAGATCTTTCCAGACCCGATACCTCCAGTACCCAGCCTCTGCCAGGTCACTCATGCCCTTCCGCCGCCTTCAAGATAATTCTAGGACGGCCTGGCTATTATCTCTAAAATTGAACTCAGTATCCCCAGCCCTCACCAAAACAGAATCTTCCTGATAGCTTTTATTGTTGTTCTTGGTTTTTTTTTTGTTTGTTTGTTTTTAAATATCTATTCTATCTCTGGTTGCACTGGGTCTTCTGCAGTGCATGCAGCTTTCTCTAATTGCAGCGAGGGGGACCTACTCACAGTTGCAGTGCTTGCGCTGCTCCCTGCGGCGGCCTCTCTTGTTGAGAGCACAGGCTCTATCTGGGTGCATGGGCTTCAGTGATTGTGGCACTCGGATCAGAAGTACTGGCACACGGGCTTAGTTGCCCCGTAGCGTGTGGAATCTTCCCAGACCAGGGATCGAACCTGTGTCCTCTGCGTTGGTAGACAGATTCTTATCCACTGCGCCACCAGGGAAGTCCCCTGCGAGCTTCTCATCTTGTCACTCAGCCCCGAGCTCAACCCTCATTGTCTCCTGTTTCAAAGTTTGTAACAGCCTCGTCACCAACCTTCAGTCCCTCTTCACAGAGCACCACTTCTGGCGCCTCTCTGGTTCTCCGCCCTTCTTACTGTTGCCCAGAGTTTCGGTCCCTTCCTGAGCAACCCCTTTCAGTTTCCTCTGAGCGTTAGTGCTCATTTCTCCTCTGCGGGCAGGTTTCTACCCACGTTCTCCACTACCCTTTCCTCACGGCCAGATAGAGCACACTCTCCTCCACTCTTCAGTCACCTCTGCTTCTCTGTGGAATGAAGACTTCCCAAAAATCTGAGTCTGTCACGCTCACTCCTTCCATTGAGCGCCCAGGGCCCAGCTCAGTCACTTTCCCAGAGCTCCTGGGACTGTCCGAGTGCTGAAGGCCTTGCCCCCACTTTTTTTAGTGCTTCTGCCTTTTGAGCTATCCAGTATAATTTCTGTGAGGAGAAGGTCCCCTGTCTTTAACAGCCATTTGAAAGCCATTATCCTTCTTAGGTTATCTCGTGTTTTATACTCGTTTACACTTACATTAAAATGCCATGTGTTTATGTCTGACTCCCTCAGCCTGGTTTGGTACCAGGACAGAGCCGGCCTGAGGTAACAGTATCTCCTGTAGTGCAGAGCCTGCCCTGATATGTATTTGGTGATCTGATTTCTTTGCGGAATGTGCCACTCTAAATACTGCTTTTATTATCCACAGTTTCATTTTTTACTGTCTGTGGAATGACTGGTTGCATCTGTAAAATAGAAGACATAAAAATACAGACCAATCTTCTCATTATTGTTGTATAAAATGAAGCAAAGCGTTGGATATACTTCCTGAAAAAGAAAGCAACAGTTGTGGCGTTGGGAACTGCTAACCCATGTAGGAAACAACTAAAGCACATACAGAGACACTCCCACAAACGCAAGGAATGTCGCGGCAGGAGCTGATGGATGCAGCAAGGGAAGATTTATACATTATAGGCGGTTCAGGTAAGCCCTGGAATTGAAGGGACCTGAATTCACGAGCACACAAAAGAAAAGATCTTTGTTCATGGCTTTGACGTATTTATATCTTAATTTAAATGTTAATGGTTAAAGTAATAATTTGTATTCTTACAAGAGAAATACTTTTCTTTCAATAAAGTAACAATAAACTGAGCTTTTGTGAATTTTTAATTCAGAATCTTCCCCTGTAACTAAATTACTCTTAAAATCAACTGATTCAGAAATAAATAACTAAAAACAACTGAATTATACATCTAACAAGAGTGAATTATATCTCAGTAGAGCTGTTACTAAATAAATAAACATCGCCTCTCTCCCTTTCTCTCTGCCTGCTTCACTCATTTATTTACTCTTTCACTTATTCATTCCACAGATACTGAGCACCTAGTCTATTAGGGTCAGACAGTATGGATACAGTAGTAACAGACATGGCACCTGGCCCTCTTGACATTTCCTGAGTAGTGATGGATTTAGACATAGGAGTAGGTAACTGCAGCCCAGTGTCTTTTTATCCATCGGTGAGTACAGGCTATTCGGGAAGGGCAGGGTGGGAGCACCTGTTCCAGTCAGAAGTCAAAAAGGTCTTCCATGGGAAGGGGAAGGGACAGAGCTTTCCAGTAGCCTGAAAGAGAGGACGGTGCACACAAACTCGAGGAGGGCAGAGTGCCAGTGGGCATGGCCTGGGGCTGAAAGCAGATGGTCCAGCTGGGTGGAGTGTGAGCAGTGGGCGTTCCACGAGTGATGCATGGAAGGCGTGTACAGGTCGGCTTATGAAGGGCCTCACGAGTTGTCATTTATCCCACGGATGGTGAAACCAACACAGAAAGCTGAAGAATCCAAAGTAAAACAACGGGCTTCCCAGGTGGCGCTAGTGGTGCCAGCAAATGCAGGAGACACGCTTGATCACTGGGTCGGGAAAATCTAAAGAAGGGTATGGCAACTCACTCCAGTATTCGTGCCTGGAGAACTCCGTGGACAGAGGAGCCTGGCAGCGGGCTATAGTCCATAGGGTCACAAAGAGGCAGACACAACTAAAGTGACTTAGCACACACAGCTCAGCAAAGTAAAAAACAGAACAAAACCCATTGGAATAACATCTCAGAGTAGTCATAGAATGGAGAGGACTGTTGACCACCAGATGGAGCCTGTCAGTTTAAGGAGAGGAGGAGAAAACATGGTTCAAAAACACAACCAAATGGAAAAAAATCATTTAAAAAACAAGTATGAGGCGAAATGACCTTAAAAATACACTGATCATAGCTTTTCAAAACTTTGGCTAACATAAAGAAACTACATCATCTATTTATAAATGTATATTGTCTACATCCCAGTCTGTCTTGATCACCATAAAGGTATTTGTTAACTTTTAAAGACAAAGCAAGTGTTCAAAACCCCTTTCCTGGGTGCCAGTGAGGTGTCCAGGAGCAGTAGGTAGCTAAGTGCTGCAGAATGGGTGGGTGGGAGAGACTTCCAGGAAAACCCATCTCATCAGCTATGATCTTAGACTCCACTCAGTGTATTTATCACATCACTTGTTGGAGTGAGAAAAGAAAGGGCAAGTTTCCAGAAAGAAGGCAGAGAGGCTGCCTTCCAGGTCATGTTGAGAGTGATCAGTTCTCCCGTCCCCAGGCGAGACCCCACTGCCCAGCCCAGGAATTCATCTTCTCTTTATGCTTTTTCAGCATGTTTTATGAAAAATTTCAAAGATACAAAAACGTTGAAAGAATTGTACAGTGAAAACATCTGTTCACCACCTAGATTTTTCAGTTGTTAGATTTTGCACTATGATTTCTGAGATGGCAGAACTTAGAATTATACTGGGAAGATGAGGTAGGGGCGGTGCTTGGTGCTGTAGAATGATGTTTGCTTTCCAAGCCATTCCTCTCTCCCAGTCACTGAAACATGGTCTGACAACAACAAAAAGGGTATTTATGTGAAAATTCTCTTGAAGGTATAAAACTTAAATTACTTTTAGATATCCACAATTTTATTGAAAAAGCATATGCACCCAAGCCATTCTAGAAAATTACCCTATAATCACAATCGTGGATCAGTTACGGTCACAGTGGCTACCTAACCCGCTGATGACGCATTTTCAGCACACCAAGTACCAGAGAAGGAAAAAATACTCAAGTTTGTGAGAGCACAATATAGATGAATAAGGTACAAAGAAAATAGACAAGTGGTCTTCTGTTAAAAGATTTTCAATCAAAGTGTTTATAGCCCTTCGAACTAAATTAGGAAGAAAACATCACAGTGTCCATGAGAGCCAAAGGAAGCATATTTTTAGCTGTTTGCAACAAGACAAGGCAAACATCAATCAAAAAGTGGAAGATACTTTAGAAGTCAGTCTTACATGAAGAAATTGAAGCTTAGAATGGCTCAGGGATATGCTCATAGTCACACAAGCATACAGTGAAAGAATTGGACTAAAACCTAGGTCTCTGGGTCCATGGGTCTCTCTTGGCCTCCACTTGTAGTCTAGTGGAGGACCCCTGGGGATCCTTGGGTCTGTCTTGGTCTCTGCTAGATAGTCTAATGAAGGATTCCTGGGTATATATATTAGTTTCCACTTTTAGTCTAATGGTGGGTCCCTGGATCTATATTGGTCTCCATCTCTCATCTAATGGGGACTAGGGTGGGTAACCAAGTCATTCTTTCTTCACTAAGAAAAAAGGTAATGTACTTCAAATACAGTTAGGGACAGAGAAAAGAGAGTTTTAAATAGGGAACTCAAATGCTTAGGACCAGATTAAATATTAGTCCTCTGGCTACAAGGAAGAAGCTGTAGAAGAAGATGAGCATTTTATTGTATTTTTTCCGCAGAATTGCTGTGATCCTTAAGAGTTGTGTCATTACTTTCTGATATTGAACACATCTAACCCTAACCTTAAAGATGTTGCTGTGAAACTGCTGCATTCAATATGTCAGCCAATATGGAAAACTCAGCAGTGGCCACAGGACTGGAAAAGGTCAGTTTTCATTCTGATCCCAAAGAAAGGCAATGCCAAAGAATACTCAAATTACCGCACAATTGCACTCATCTCACATGCTAGTAAAGTAATGTGCAAAATTCTCCAAGCCAGGTCTTCAGCAATACGTAAACCATGAATTTCCAGATGTTCAAGCTCATTTTAGAAAAGGCAGAGGAACCAGAGATCAAATTGTCAATATCCGCTGGTTCATGGAAAAAGCAAGAGAGCTCCATAAAAACATCTATTTTTGTTTTATTGACTATGCCAAAGCCTTTGACTGTGTGGCTCACAGCAAACTGGAAAATTCTGAAAGAGATGGGAATAGCAGATCACCTGACCTGTCTCTTTGGAAACCTGTATGCAGGTCAGGAAGCAACAATTAGAACTGGACATGGAACAGACTGGTTCCAAATAGGAAAAGGGGTACATCAAGGCTGTATATTGTCACCCTGCTTATTTAACTTATATGCAGAGTACATCAT
>SJYV01050920.1:0-11150 GCA_006410875.1 Neotragus pygmaeus | reverse complement strand
CACAAGCTGGAATCAAGATTGCTGGGAGAAATATCAACAACCTCAGATATGCAGATGACACCACCCTTATGGCAGAAAGTGAAGAGGAACTCAAAAGTCTCTTGATGGAAGTGAAAGAAGAGAGTGAAAAAGTTGGTTTAAAGCTCATTCAGAAAATGAAGATCTACTTTGACCACCTCATGCGAAGAGTTGACTCATTGGAAAACACTCTGATGCTGGGAGGGATTTGGGACAGGAGGAGAAGGGGACGACAGAGGATGAGATGGATATGAGTTTGAGTGAACTCCAGGAGATGGTGGTAGACAGGGAGGCCTAGCATGCTGCAATTCATGGGGTTGCAAAGAGTAGGACATGACTGAGCGACTGAACTAAACTGAACTGAACTGAAACTAAGAACAAAAATATACTTTCACAATTATAATCAGACATACACTTAACAAAGACTTGTTGAATTTTTATTATGTTCCAGGTGTTGAGGGAGGGTCCAGAAATGAAATAAATTTCTTCCTTTAAAGGGACTGAGAATAGGGGAAGAAAGATAGTTATGATAGCATGTATTAAGACCTCTACCAGAGATTTTCCTAAGGTTTGAATACAGCCTACAAGTGTATTTGATTCAGCATCAGGACTCAGAATACTACACTGAAGCTGGTCCACAAAATGTATATGGTGGTATGAAAGGTATATAGAGTGATGTATGTAGGTGTGTGTATGCTCAATCATGTCTGACTCTTTCCGACCCTATAGACCAACAGGCTCCTTCATCCATGGAATTTTCCAAGGAAGAACACTGGGTGGGTTGCCATTTCCTACTCCAGGGAATCTTCCTGATCCTGGGATCAAACCCACATTTCTTGTGTCTCCTGCATTAGCAGGCGGATTCCTTACCACTGTGCCTGGGAAGCCCATATAGAGTGATACAGCTGTACAAAGAGTGAACCTTTCATTCCTGAAAGATCTTATATAATGTTGCATTTCTTTCCCACTGAAGTTAAAATGTAGCCATGAAAGATGTTAAGCTGCAGAATGATGTGATCTGGTTTGTGAATTTGTATATCACTCTGTCAGAAGTTTAAGAACTGTTGAGCAGGGAGTTAGGATATGTGGCAATTCAATCAAGAGCTGACATGGCTGAGTTCTATTCAGCTATAGGAATGGAACTTTGTGAGTAGATTTTAGAGGTATAGTGGTCATGTATGGATGTGAGAGTTGGACCGTGAAGAAAGCTGAGTGCCGAAGAATTGATGCTTTTGNCATATTCAAAAGCAGAGATATTACTTTGCCAACAAAGGTCCATCTAGTCAAGGCTATGGTTTTCCCAGCGGTCATGTATGGATGTGAGAGTTGGACTGTGAAGAAAGCTGAGTGCCGAAGAATTGATGCTTTTGAACTGTGGTGTTAGAGAAGACTCTTGAGAGTCCCTTGGACTGCAAGGAGATCCAACCAGTCCATTCTGAAGGAGATCAGCCCTGGGATTTCTTTGGAAGGAATGATGCTAAAGCTGAAACTCCAATACTTTGGCCACCTCATGCGAAGAGCTGACTCACTGGAAAAGACTGATGCTGGGAGGGATTGGGGGCAGGAGGAGAAGTGGACAACAGAGGATGAGATGGCTGGATGGCATCACTAACTCGATGGACATGAGTTTGAGTGAACTCCGGAAGGTGGTGATGGACAGGGAGGCGTGGTGTGCTGCGATTCATGGGGTTGCAAAGAGTAGGACACGACTGAGTGACTGAACTGACATATTAATATATTTCAAGCAGAGCATTAGCCACCACAGTGGTTTACGTGTATACACCACTTCACTACAGGAGCAAGGAACATCAGCCCAACAGGAAGGGAAGCCTCCCTTGCTCACCTTGATTCACCCCACATTGCACTCTGACACACTTCCTGCCTTCAGAGACTCACAGGCGCCGAGTCACGGCAGGTCTAGAAGGAGCCAGAAGCAGCAAAGGGAACACCTGCACTCTGAATCAGAGGGCTCGCAGCCCTGCAAGCCTGGCTCTCTTGAGAGGACAGTGCTGGGGTTTGGGGCAGGCCAGGCAATTCTTTAGTGCTGCAGGGGGGCAAGACAGCCCTCTCGGAGCAGCTGTGTTGGTGCTGGGCTGACTTAAAGCAGCATTCTTCTGGAACTCTGTGCAGAAGAATCATCTACACAGGAGGAATCTTGTCAAGGTGCATGCAGGACCTGGGGCAGAAGGCTGGGTGGGGTGAAATTCTGTACCACATTGCCGGTGATGCCTGCTCCCTGGACTACACTTTTAACTCTAGATCGTAACTAGATCTACATGAGAACCACCTGGGTGACTTTTATAACCATAGGGATGCCCAGGTCTCACTCCTTACTAATTAAAACGATGCTGGAGAGGGGACAAGGGCAAGGGGGAGTCTGAATCCAGGCTCAATACCGTTCTGGGCTTCCCTGGTGGCTCAGTGCACGGGTTCTATCTCTGGATTGGGAAGATCCCCTGGAGAAGGAAATGGCAACCCTCTCTAGTATTCTTGCCTGGGAAATCCCATGGACAGAGGAGCCTGGTGGGCTACAGTCCATGGGGTCACAAAAAGAGTCGGACATGGCTCAGCAACTAAACAACAAACAATATTGTTCTAAAAGTTCCCCCAAGTATTTCAGTGTGGTCAAGGTTGAGGTCAGCTGCTCCTGGGTTCAACTCATGTGAAGCAGGGGCCAGCCTCAAAGAAAGAGGCCCCAGCAGCAACCAGCTGTCTCCTGGTTTGTTGCTGTTGTCCAGTCACTAAGTTGTGTCCGACTCTTTGCAGCCCCATGGACTGCAGCACACCAGGCTTCCCTGTTCTTCATCATCTCCTAGGGTTTGTTCCAACTGAATCAGCGATACCATCCAACCATCTCATCCGCTGTCGCCCCCTTCTCCTTCACCGGGTTTTACCGCTTTCAATTTTCCCCACCAGTCAGGCCACATGCTAAAGGCAATTTACTGCCACTCATTTCAATGACCATTTTCAACACAGAAAATGAGCAGAACTCTTCCTCCTCTGCCCCTCACCCCAGCTCCTGACACAGAGTTGTGTGCATAACAGGCTGATTAACAACGGTGAGTTTTCCTTCCTCACTCTGACCCAAAAAAGGTGCTAATAAACAATTATTGCACCAAAGAGAAGAGGAGTAGGGGTCCAGAGTATACAATGACTGACGGCACTGAGACCTAAGTATGTTGCAGTCTACTGATAAAACAGCCTTAAGGATGGGCCAACAGAGGAACAAAGCTTCTTTCAAAATTCTAAATGGCAAGTGAACAAACTGCAGTTTTCTTTCAGTCATTGATTGGATTCAACGCGTTCGAGTTATGAAAGTTGATGGGTCGTAACTCAGACCAAAATAATATACA
This sequence comes from Neotragus pygmaeus, assembly GCA_006410875.1. NCBI lineage: Eukaryota > Metazoa > Chordata > Mammalia > Artiodactyla > Bovidae > Neotragus > Neotragus pygmaeus. Next base: position 7,779 of record SJYV01050920.1, on the reverse strand, counting down.
ACCACAGATAGTTTAGCCTTTTATCTTTACTTTTAACCTACAAAGTGTAAAGTGTTCATAAAAGATTTTAATAAATATAGTAAGGCTTCAGGTGATCACCATATTGAGTGTAAGAGTTTGCCTTCTAACATACCACAGCTGATACCCAGAATCTTTAAAACCGAAAACGTTCACCACCTTACGGTGACTGATAAAACAGCGCTTGCCCCAGTTTTGTTTCCCAACTCGAGGTATCTCTGCACTGTCTTCCACCCATCTCTGAAGCACAGAGAATGACACAAAATATTTGGACAGGTTCAGAGAATGCAAGTCTCTTGATTGGTGTGGCCTGAAAGGTTTACTTTCTCAGTAGTTTTTTTTACTGAGTCCCCTGGACAATTAGTAATGCAGCTTACAAATAAATAAAGCTCAACCAAGTGGCTTTGAAGCTCATGAAACAGCAAGAAAGGCAGCAGAAGGTCCTGAGGAAGGGCAGCAGTGAAATGTGAGCGCTCACACACTGCAAACCCGAAGCAAACCCCAGTAGAAAAGTAACTAGCTATATACAAGTTGTTTCATCTTGCCCAGAATACGAGAGGTCTTCTCCAGGGATCCTCTCATTACTCTCTCAGTACAAACCCTTGGCCACAGGGTCTCAGGACCGGGGTGTGAGGAGACTGCTGAGCACCTCCAGATCACTCAGCAGAAAGTAGCCCTCCAAACAGACCACAGCCCCCACGCCCAGGCACATCTCCCCGCCTGCAAATTAAGCTGGCAGCGCTGGTCCCACAGGCTTGAGGATGGCCCACAGAAGAGAACTCCATGCTGACGGTGGCCTGCCTGCTGCCTGCTTTAGATGGACTCCAGCATCCAGTCGCCGCTGGGGAGTCGGGAGACGGGCAGCCTCAGGGCCCTTGGGGGGCCTCGCTCCTTCCCATCCTGGAGGGAGTTCTGCTCCTGGAAATACTCATCCTCCTCATCGAAGAAGCCGTTCTCCAGAGCGTAAGTGCTGTCTGGGCTGGCCGCTGCCTGGCAGGCTCCCTTGTATTCCTGGATGGACTCGTAGAGGCTGTACAACTGGCAGAGCAAGGACATGTCCAGCTGTCGGAGGCCAACCTTGAGGGAAGGGGCAGGGAGGTAAAAGCGAGAAGTCAGCAACAGAGGGGAATCTTAGCGGTGCTCTCCGTCAGCAGTCTGCCCGTGCCGGCATGTTCTTTCCACTTGGCCGGTGACTCAGAGCATCACCTGAATGCTCTGGCTCCTCAGTTTTGAGAAAACCTTAATTATGCAATGCCCACACCTCAGACGTCACCCAGCATGTCAGGGAACGACCACACGCTTGGGGCAGCGGGCCCGGCCTGCAGAACATCGCCTGGCAATCTGGCCCGCCCTGCAGAGCAACAGCCTTGCACATTTTGAAAACCCCAGCCAGCTTCACTTTGGACACCAAGATGCAAGGGTGTCATCTCTTCCTGCTATGATCAGAGAAGACCCCCCACGTGCTCTCTCCTTCCTGGGGCAACAGTCTCTGTGCCAGAGCCAGCAGCTCAGCAATTAAGTGTCATACACTGCCCCCTGGAGCACCCACCCTCCAATCAGCTGGGTCTCCAGATTCACAAGGAGTCACACTCCCTCTCCTTTGGACAAGAGGACATCTCCTCCTAAGATGGCTGTGGGGTCACTCCCCAGAGAGAACCACCGAATAAGCCTTAGTAAGACCTGGACCTCTACAGATTCCCCTGGGAACTATTTTCCCAAGTGACAACAGAACAAAGAACATTTCAAAGTCACACATTTATCTTCAAGTTCCTCCCTCCCCCAGTGACCCATCCCAGGAAAAAGAGAACATTCAGAACAGGAAAATGCATCTTTTTCATCAATCCCAGAGAGAGAAGGGCTAATTCATCTGGAAATGCAGCCCAGACCAGCACATCTACTCTCTCCAGTGTGTGAGAACCACTCTTGTGAAGCCTGCAGATTCCGACTCCGGCCCAGGTCCAGGGCCACTGGGAATGGGGACGCCGAGCAAGCTGCTGAGCAGTCAGCCTCAGGGACTCTCAAGATGGGAAACTCTAGACAGATGCCAGGAGTCCCGCCTTGGGCCCTTCTGCTTCTGGGCTCTCGAGCAAGTTATTTATCATCTCTATGCTTTGATGACAAAATGAAATAATTTCTCTTAATCTATTGGGAGGATTAAGTGAAATATCAACTATTTTAATAAACAGCAGTCAAATGTCTCCCACATACCAAGCACTACACTAAAGCACTCAAGATGCACAGGAAAGGATACACACAAACACAGGGAATAGGTGTCTTTTTTTCAGTCTAACTTTATTGAGGCTTTCAGTGGCTAAGTTGAAGATCTCTCTTGGTAAAAATGTCACAGTGCACTTGAAAGTATGTGGGTTATTTTCAAATATCTTTTGATACTGATGTCTAACATAATTCCACAGTGGTATGAGAACAGACTCTGTATGATTTCAATACCTTTAGACCATGAAATCTTTGCACCTTGTTTTATGTCCCTGAATATGTTTCAGTGTCTCCTAGTTTACACTGTATGGGAACTTGAATAGAATTTGTATCCTACTCTTGTGTGAAAATTGTATAAATCTTAATTATGTTGAATTGGTTCTCAGTGCTTTTTCTGGTCTACTATATCCCTCTACTTCTCTGTATATTTATTCCATTAATTTTTGACAGTTTGATATTAAAACTCCAACTAAAGTCTTAATTTATCTACTTAAAAAAATAATTGTAATATATAGTGGTGTGTGATGAAAGTGAAAGAGGAGACTGAAAAAGTTGGCTTAAAGAAAACTAAGATCATGACATCTGGTCCCGTCACTTCATGGGAAATAGATGAGGAAACAGTGGAAATAGTGGCTAACTTTATTTTTCTGGGCTCCGAAATCACTGCAGATGGTGATTGCAGCCATGAAATTAAAAGACGCTTACCCCTTGTAAGGAAACTTCTGACCAACCTAGACAGCATATTAAAAAGCAGAGACATTACTTTGTCAACAAAGATCCCTCTAGTCAAGGCTATGGTTTTTCCAGTAGTCTTGTATGGATGTGAGACTTGGACTATAAAGCAAGCTGAGCGCAGAAGAACTGATGCTTTTGAACTGTGGTGTTAGTGAAGACTCTTGAAAGTCCCTTCAACTGCAAGGAGATCCAACCTGTCCATACTAAAGGAGATCAGTCCTGGGTGTTCATTGGAAGGACTGATGCTGAAGCTGAAACTCCAATACTTTGGCCACTTGATGCAAAGAACTGACTCATTTGAAAAGACCCTGATGCTGGGAAAGATTGAAGGCAGGAGGAGAAGGGGATGACAGAAGACGAGATTGTTGGATGATATCACCGACTCAATGCACGTTGAGTTTGAGTGAACTCCGGGAGTTGGTGATGGACAGGGAGGCCTGGGTGCTGTGGTTCATAGGGTTGCAAAGAGTTGGACACGACTGAGTGATGTGACTGAACTGAACTGATAGTGGAACTATATGTAACCTTGTTCTGTATTTTCCAAGTCTCCTGTAAATGTGTTATCACACTTTAATAATTTAAAAAATTAAAATATATTTTTAAAATTATTTAAAATAAATTAATTATTAATATTTATTAATATATTTTTTAAAGAAACACAGAGCGTGTCAAAAGATTTAGTCTTTATAATTACCCAGCAATGATATTTTCTACACAAGAGAAGCTATCTGGTGACAAGACTAAACTTCAGGTCACTCTTCACACCGTCAACCACTCTTGTTCACCAGCGACCTCCCTGGTACCTCTGAACAGACCACGGAAATGGAGGTCCGTGTTAGCCAAGACACTCGAAGAAAGACCAGGTAGAGAGGCAGGCCCTGTTGTTTCCAGCGTGATTCCCATCGTCCCAGAATTCCTTCTATGGTAGAACTTCCAAAGAAGCTGTTCCCAGGAAGAGACTTCCAGCACGCTGGGGGCGTGGCCTCCAGGCACGCTCCACCCCAAGGCATCCTACTCTCAAAAGTTAATTGGCTATTTTGTTAAGTTGCTAAGCCTTGTCCAACTCTTTGGGACCCCATGAACAGCAGCCCGCCAGGCTCCTCTGTCCATGGGATTCTCCAGGCAAGAATACTGGAGTGGGTTGCCATGCCCTNAGTTAATTGGCTATTTTGTTAAGTTGCTAAGCCTTGTCCAACTCTTTGGGACCCCATGAACAGCAGCCCGCCAGGCTCCTCTGTCCATGGGATTCTCCAGGCAAGAATACTGGAGTGGGTTGCCATGCCCTCCTCCAAGGGATCTTCCCAACCCAGGGATCAAACCCGAATCTCTCATGTCTCCTGTAATGGCAGGTGGGTTTTTACCTCTAGCGAACCCAAAACTGTAAAGGAAAAAGCAGTAGAGTGACGTGCTGTCGGCCCAGGTCTGCCACTCTCCTGGACCACTGGCGGTGGGCACAGGCGACTGAAGCCCTGACTTCCCTCAACGCCGTGCTGCCTCGAGTGCGGCTCCAGGTTTCCCTCTTAGGTGCGGAGGTGTCCGAGGCATTCCCAGGCCTATGTGGGAGACGCACAGGCTGGGAGCTGGATCATAACCTGGACCTTTCTGCACTGTGGCGGCCGGTGACTCACAAAGCTGCCTTGTCATCGGGCGGAACGCTGGCCTAGAAACCAAGTCTGACCCACCTAGGAATACAGCAGAGTCCTATACACGCCTGTTACACAAGCCAACAGATGCCGAGGGTTTGGACTAATTTAACAGGGATTTAAACACAGCACATGTGCACGCCCACAGCCCGGCTTCTCAGGGCCTCCTTCTTCAGACATGAGATTCAGCTTCCTCTGGTTCACCAGCAACCCTCCAGATCAGCCAGGAGGACAGGAACTAAGTACATACAGGAGCAATCTAGCTTACCACCCAGGCCACCTCTTCCTCTGCTGAGGGAGTTTAAACATTTTCACCTGAATTTTCTAGAGGTAAACTGAAAATCCCTAGGCGGCGTCCCATAATCTGATCTGGAACAATTCTCCCTGTGCCTCCTCCACCGGTCAGTGAGGTGCCTTCATCCTGATTGCCCCCTGGCCCTGTTTGTTGGGTTTTTTTAATAGCATCAGATTCATTTTATTTAATTCTCCAAGTTTTTTCCTTATCTTTAAAAATTTTTTTAAATTGGAAGATAATTGCTTCCCTCTGCATCCCGGGCTTCCCAGGTGGCCCAGAGGTTAAGAACCCACCTGCCAATGCAGGAGAGACGGCTCGATCCCTGATCCCAGGAAGATCCCACACACCATGGAGCAACTAAGCCCATGCACCACAACTTTTGAGCTTGTGCAGTAGAGCCTGCAAGCCCCAACTACTGAAACCCTAGCACCCTAGAGCCCATGCGCCACAGTAAGAGAAGCTACTGCAACAAGAAGCCTGCACACCGTAACTAGAGAAAGTCCGCGTGTAGCAATGAAGACCCAGCGCAGCAACAAATAAATAAATATATGTATTTTTTAAAGTGCAACAGCAGCTCGCCCTCCTCTCTTCTGACTTGGATGGACTCACCAGAGCTCCCCACCTTCCCTCACCATCTCTGCCTGTCTCATGGCGATGATCACTCTCTACCTTTGTTGTGGGTGCACATGGTCTTCCTTCTCCTACTTGAGGACACACCCAGAAGGCATGGACCCATCTCCCCCTGGGGTGCCTCAGCACCCAGTGCAGACCCTTGTGGAGGAAACTCAGACACTGGTGACCAAGGGAAAGCTATAGAGCCCCCGATGCCCTCCCAGAGAACGTCTGGTGGTGAAGTGGACTGGCAGTGGGTTTGGGATCCACAGGCCCCTGGCTCCACCCCAAGGTGCCCCTGAGGAAAGCCACAGGCCACATGGTTCTCACCATGTCATCAGAAAAGCACTCACCTCTTGCCTGACAGGAGAAGAGGAATCAGAAGATGCCTTCCTGAGTGCTCACTGCAGAGCCAGCAGCTGGGAAGCAGGGAGAGCGAGCAGGCTCTCAACAGGAGGGCATGCGGCTCGGGGGTGAGGGAAGCAGAGGGAAGGCCCGGCCAACAGAACTAAACTGCGGTTACGTTTTAGGACACGATTAAATCACCCACGAACAAGAACTTCTCATCTTTCCAGAAAAAAAGTGGGGAGAGGCAGGGGCGCACGCCCTCAGCAAGCCCACTAACCATCACCTCTGTCCTCATCTCGCTGCAGAAGCACATCACCTTAGTGATGTGTTCCCTAAAGGACAGGCACTGAGTCACAGCTGGATTCAGGAAACCCAGTTGAAAAATTCAGACAGCCTCATTTTAGAAAAGTACAGAACTCTTAGACCCTGTAATTTGCAGCCCCTTGTCGTAGACCTCTGAGCCGATCAAGAAAAAGCCACTCATCTCCACACCTTAAACTGCTGGCCTGACTCCTTCCTCTCTCTGTTCAGGCTTCCTGCTTCCTTCCTGATCGTGTCCCACAAACACAGCTCCCTGCACCCTGCTTGCTGTACACACAGGTGGCTCACTCATCCCCAGCATCTTCAACAATAGGGCCAAACAATCTTGAACCATCCTCAAAACAGTTTCAAAACTCACAAGGGGCTGGCTACATGTATACACCTCAGAGAGGATGGTGGTTCCCAGCTGGGTTTCGGGTCCCAGGTCTCTGAATATCCCTGGAAGGTGATGTTAGGGAGGAAGTTCTTCCTGACTTTTAGATGATAATAGAAATGTTATCATTAGACTACGAGGCTTAGGAGATGAAAGAGAACTGTAGTGGGAAATTAAAGTTGATTGAAAACAAACCATCATGAAAAATTTTAGGAAGTTTTTAGGAGTAAAAAATAAAACTTAAGAAAAACAGTCTATTTTATTTAAGAAACTAAAAGCCACCAGGGAAGCCCAAAAACAAACACTGCGAGTAACTCTCATGCTTGTATGAAGCTCTTTTATGTCTCTCTTTTTCAAGAGACATAAAAGCAACTTTTTCTGAAATATAGTGGTGAGTAGAAAACAAGACAAACATACGAGGAGATGGTCTTATTTGTACCCAAGTCCATACAGGAAACTGGGCCCAGGGTTGGGGGAAGGGAGTAAAGCCGGTGCCAGTACAGTTTAGACCCAGTGGTCACGCTGGGGTCATTCTGCAAAGAGCCTCTCCCCTGCCAGTCCACTATTTCCTACTACTGAGATTCCTCACCATAAGATGAAAAATACCCCACCTCACATAGTACAAGGGATGTATAGGTCTGAAGTTAAGCTATAGAATCAGGAACAGGAGGCCCCAAAGTATGGAGACAGATGCAGAAAAAGCCTGGTTGGGTGAATGTTTAGTTTGAAACATAACAGATGATAGAAACTTGACTGAAAAAATTATGTTATAGTTTCTGTAGTGGCTCAGTGGTAAAGAATCTGTCTGCAATGCAAGAGACCCAGGTTTGATCCTTGGGTTGGGAAGAGCCCCTGGAGAAGCAAATGGCAAACCACTCCAGTATTCTTGCCTGGGAAATCGCATGGACAGAGGAGCCTGGTGGGCAACAGTCCATGGGGTCGCAAGAGTCAGACATGACTTAGCAACTGAAAACACACACACATACAATAAAAACCAGGCAGTTACTTAAAAGAGCAGCTCTCTAAGTACAAGAGTAGGACATTGACCAACGCACACCATTAGGCACAAAAGTTCAAGGTACAGAATAGTATGCTGAGTAGGACCTCACTTTATACACAATGCATACACGCATGTAAGCTTTTGACTAGAAAAGAAAATGTCCGTGAGCAGAATTTACTTCTGCAAAGTGGGACTAGATATTTACAGCCTTCTATACTGC
>SJYV01050915.1:0-26320 GCA_006410875.1 Neotragus pygmaeus | reverse complement strand
TCCCCTCTGCAGAAACACAAACTACCCGTGCCCCCCAGGCCCCATTTCTAAACACACAGCTAACATGCCACCCCTAGGGAAGGGAAAGCAAACCTTTGTCTCTGCAGCTACTTACAGTGGGTGGGGCATGTGATACTGCCAGCCACCCCCCCCCACCCCATTACTCCATCCAGCCACAGAGGTGGGTATACTGGGAAGAGGAGGCTGGCACAGAGCTAATGTGTCCTCCAACCTTGCCCCCAAGTAAACAGCACCTTGTATCTGCTCTCCGGCTCCCCGCATGCATACCTTCCCAGGATAGAGTGGAGATGCTGGTGGACCCAGTCCTCTAACTCAGAGACCCCTGACTGCCTTGTCTGGACACAGCCCACAATCAAGTCCAAGGGGAGAAAAGCAAAGGGAGGTTTCAAGAGAAGGGGCAGAAGGCAAATCAAGAGCTCCCCAAGCTTTGTGTTTAAGAGGAAGAGGAAGGAGGGAAGACTGAAATGAAAAAGCAGGCAGCCCCCAACATGGCTCACCCACCATGCCCAGCCCAGCCCAGCGTCTCAACAACCAGCACAGGCTGAGGAACTCTGGTGCCTAGAACTCAAATGGAGGACCCTTCCTGCCTACATCCTCTAAACCTGAAGAGGCCCAAGGCAGGACCCAGCTCCAGGCTCCAGTCCTCCAAAGCAGACTGGTCAGGGGTCCTTCTGGCTAACACTCCTGGATCTCTCATCNGTGCCTAGAACTCAAATGGAGGACCCTTCCTGCCTACATCCTCTAAACCTGAAGAGGCCCAAGGCAGGACCCAGCTCCAGGCTCCAGTCCTCCAAAGCAGACTGGTCAGGGGTCCTTCTGGCTAACACTCCTGGATCTCTCATCCCCTGCCTCCTTTTGTTCCTATGGTCTGACTCCATCCTTCCCTCCCAGTTGGACCTTGAACCCAGTTACTACCAAACCCACTTACCCCAACGGCCAAAGCTGATTCCAGGCCCCGGAAGCACAGTGGTCACTGTCAGACTGGTGGGTCTCTCGAGCGCCCCAAAGCAGCTGCGGCTGCCACCCTTCCTCTTTAGGGATATACCTCACCTCAGAAGGGCAACCGGGGAGTATCAGGTGGTCACCTCCCCCCCAAGATGAGGCACTCCCACCTTCCTCTCTTCTCCCCAAGGAACCAGCCTCCCAGGTTAATTACTTATTACCCAGCCAGTTCTCATCTCCCCCAGGACCCCAGAGAAGGGTGGGGTAGGGAAGCAGCTCCCCCCAAGTTAAAAGCCACGGGCAGCGCCCCCTCCCTCTGTGAGACACAGACCCAGGATGAAAAAATGGGGGGCATCCACCCCAGACAAGAAGTGGGGGGGTAGCTTTCATCCCCTAGCTCTCTCTCTGGCTCCAGGGTGTCAGACGGGAGAAGAGGGTGGGAACAAACGCAGTAACGCCTCACTTGGGAGGGGGTGAGAATAATGGGAGAGAGAAGTAAGGTGGGCCCGCCGGCCCCCTCCTTGGGCATGTAAGTCAAGGACACAAAATCAAGGATGCGTTCCCAGGTATGGGTAGAAGCGCTGTGGGGTGGGGGCGCCCCTCACCTCAGAGTACCAAGAAAGGCTGTCCAGCGAAGAGGGGTCTGCAAAGAATTCGGGTGCAGGGCTCAAATCGCTCTGCAACGCACAGCGCGCCGCCCCGGAGAGGGCAAATCAGACAGTCCCGGCCGGTCTCCCGGCCATTTGGGGGTGTGGGTCGCGGGAAGACGGGCCCCTCCCTTACCTGTAGGGAAGGCGCCCCTGCCTGGGAGGGGCAGGGAGGGGCGCGGGTAGTAACCCCGAGGCCCGGCTCCCGGGCTGGCGATGCTCCCAGGGGGCGCCGCCTGGCACCCGGGCGCCGGGAGGAAGGAAGAGGGGCGCGGAGCTCGGCGCGCGCTCGGGGAGCCCGCGGGCAGCGACGGCAGGAGGAGGGGGCGCTGTGCCGCGTCCGGGGAGCCTGGGGGAGATGGGATCGGGGCCGGTGCGGCGCGCTCACCCCCTGCGGCTCGAGCTCCGGCTTCGCGGGCGGCGGCGGCAGCAGCGGCGGCGGCAGCAGCGGCAGCACCTCCTCGACGGCTCCTCCATCTTTGCGGCGGCTCCTCCGGCTCCGCTCGCCGCCGCCACCAACAACAACATTCGGAGACGTCACTCCCGTCACGTGACCCTGCCCGGTGCTAAAAATAGAACCAGACTCCCCCCTGCCTCAACTTCAGCCACCTCCAACCCCTCCCCTCTTTCTTGGCCCTCCCTGCCGGGCGGGGCCAACAGCGCCACCGTGACAGCTGCTTAAAGGGCCAGTACCCGCAAAGGGTTGGGCCGGGGAGGGGGAGGAAGGCAAGGGCTCCGAGCCCTGTGAGCCGCGTTGGAAGGAGCGTTGCGGGCTTACGGGTTTGGTTCCTGGGGGCTCGGCCCTTGGGATGCACGATTTTCCTCCCTGCTCTTCCTCCACTTCCTTTTCAGACCTTGGATGGTGCAATCATTGCCTGCCTAAGCTTCTCCCTAACACGCCCTCCCGCGGTGGGGGAGGGGACCTGGGGAAGGATTCCTAGGGGCTGGGAGGGCCTTGGAGGCCCCAGCTAGGGGGCCATGCTGGGGGTGGGTGTCTGGGACAAGCCTCGAACCCGCCAGCTCCGACCGCACACACTAAATCTGTGTCAAGGCAAAAAAAAAAAAAAAGACTGGGAAAGGCCAGGACAGGGTTGTAACAGTCCAAGGCCTTCAAAAGGAAGACTTCCGGTCCCTGGCTTCGGTGCCATCCTCTTCTACAACTCAGTAACTCACTAATTCCACTAATGAAAATGTATCCTAAGGAAATAACATTGCTGTGCTCAAAAATGAGTATGGAAGGAAAGAGATTGCTTCTAATGATGTGAAAAGTTGGAAACAACCTAAATATCCATCAGGAGAGGATTAGCTAATAAACTAGGGCACGTCCACTCAGTGGAATCTCATCCAGATCCAGACATTTAAGATGATACAAATCTGTATAGGCCTTAAAAGATGCTCAAGATACGTGGTTTTCTTGAAAATCAGGAAACAAGTACTACAGAATTGTTCCATTATTTTTTGTCTCTCCCCCTTCCATTATTATAAACAACAAACTACATACTACATCCATATGTCTGAATATGAATGTGTATTAATAAGCCTATAAGAATTTATGCCAAAATATTTACCTTTGCTTTCCTCTTTATCTTTTTCTGTATATCTGAAATTTTGCAACTATCATGTATCATTTATCTGATCGGAAAACGGGAATATATAAATGTTTCTATAATAGTAAAGGTTCTTCCTACAAAGTAGCTCCTGAATAAGTCTCACCATCTTCATCCCCACCCCCTTTTTGAAGTCAAATCATCTCTCATTTGAGATATTCTAGCCACCGCCCTGGCCAATCCACTCCCTGCATCATCCCAGCCATCTCCCAAAGCCAGAATGACCTTTTCAGAACACAAATTTAATCAAGGGAGGGCTTAAAAGCTGAAGATTTCAGACACTGAAATCTGTGTCTGGCCCAGAAAACTGGCTTTCAAACTTTAGGATACTCACAAATTACCTAAAGAACATGTTCAAAATGCTGACTCCTGAACCCTAGTGACAGTGTTTGTTTTTCAGTGGGGATGGGCCTAGAGTCTTCATTTTTAGTAATTTTGCTGCAGCTGGTCCTCTCCTCATATCTGAAAAAAAAAAAAAAAACAGCTAGAAACTTCTACAATGATCTGGTCCCACCTCACCTTTAGCTCTCTGTACTTCAGCCGTTATGGCTTTCTCTCACAGCCTTGAAAAGCTAATTTCTTGTTCCTCAGGACCTTTGCACAGGCTGGTCAGTTTTTTTCTCTTTCTGAAATGCTCTCCTGCCCTCTTCCCAGCCTGGCTAACTCTTATTCATCCATAGCACTCAATTAAATATCACTTCCTTAAGACCCCATGCTTTCACTACCAAGGGCCTGGGTTCAATCCCTGGTTGGGGAACAAAGATCCCACAAGCTGCGTGGGCATGGTCCAAAAAATATATATATATATAAAACTTCCTGTAAGAGGCCTTCCTTGGTCATTTTAAGCTGGATCCTCTTGTTATGTTAAGGTTGCATGCCTTCATTGACCCTGATAACAATTTGTAAATATACATCTATTTATAGCATTATTGGATTAGCGTCCATCTCTTCCTCTGAGGAGTATTAAATGATTAAGCAAAGGTGAGCAGTTGTTTTTTTTTTAAGATAATTTCTTTTTTGAAATATTTATTTATTTGGCTGCATCAAGTCTTAGTTGCTGCTCACAAGCTCTTCGTTGTGTCATGTGGATCTTTCCTTGCATCAGGCAGGCTTAGTTGCTCTGCAGTTTGTGGGATCTTAGGTCTCCAACCAGGGATGGAACCAACATCTCCTGCATTGCAAGGCAGATTCTTAACCACTGAACAACCACCACCGAAGTCCCAAAGATAAACAGTTTTTGACTGTGGACTCTGAGCAGAAAGACCACCTCAAAAAGTCATTCCATGTCACTCCAAGACAGGGGTCTTCTTGTGTCTGTCCTATAATGATGGTGCCATTTGCTGTCATTTTTGTTTTTTTCCTAGCCAGGCCACACGGCATGTGGGATCTTAGTTCTCCCACCAGGGATCAAACCCATTTCCCCTGTGTTGAAAGGAGACTTAACCACTGGACTGCTAGGGAAGTCCTGCATTTGCTGTGATTCTTGTGCAATCTTATAACATCTCTTGGATGGTTAGGTTCGCTTGAAGTTTTGCTTTTTCAGTGCTTATGTTTTGCTTCCCCAAGCAGAGTAGGAGTTGCCTGGAAAAAGCAGTAAGATCATATATATATATTTTTTGCCTTTCTAGTACCTAGCACTCCACCTGACACATAGCAGATACAGGTTCAGGGACATTAAAGACTCTAGAGTTTTTTCTCTCAGGATCTCGGAACATGCGGGAAAATCTTCCCATCAGGTACAACAGATGTCAATAAATGTCTTATGGTCAAGCCCTTCCCATTCCACAGATGGAATCTAAATAACTTGCCCAGAGTCACAAAGTTCATGCAAGCAAGAACTCGGATTCAAACTCAGATCTCTCTGGCTGTCCCCTAGACACTAGGGAAAGGACCTGGGGTAACCGGACTCCCAAGTTCAACACTCTAGCCCTGATCTCTGGAGGTTTCTGAGATGAACACCTTGTCCCTGCCATAGCCAAATGCCCCAGAAGTTAGAAAAATTCACCCTGATGAATCTTCAGATTTTTTCTTATCTGGTAAGTGGGATTAAATATTTCCCCATGAATCCTTCTTATGTTTCTTGAGTATAAACAGAAAGTGCTGGAGATATAGAAATGAAACTACCTTTAAGGATCTTAGAGGTCTCTCACAGAGAATAAAACTATCTTTTGTTATGAGTCCCTGTGCGGTGCTGTGCTTAGTCGCTCAGTCATGTGCATCTCTTAGTGACTTCATGGATTGTAGCCCACCAGGCTCCTCTGTCCATGGGGATTCTCCAGGCAAGAATACTGGAGTGGATTGCCATGCCCTCATCCAGGGGATCTTCCCAACCCAGGAATCTAACCAAGGTCTCCCATATTGCAGGTGGATTCTTTACTGAGCCACCAGCGAAAGTGAAAGTGTTAGTCAAGTCTGCTCTTTGTGACCCCATGGACTGTAGCCTGCCAGGCTCCTCTGTCCATAGGATTTCCCAGGCACGATTTCCCAGGAAAGAAATCTCCTCTAGGAGATCTTCCCCACCCAGAAATCGAATCCAGATCTCCTGCATTGCAGACAGACCCTTTACCAGCTGAGCTACTAGAGAAGCCCTAGGAGTCCCTAAGGGGAGCCATGGCCAGGACCATTCACCATGGAAACGGGAATTACAAGGTTTCTCCTTAACCAGTGCCTCAGTTTCCCCAGGTAGAATGATGAGGCAGAAGAGATCAATTAGTTGACTGGAAAACATCTGACCCTGGGACCCAATAGTGAATTTGGATTCTTGGTAGAAGGAAATTAATCTTGGAGAAGAGCCAGGTGTTTAACCTATAACCTGACGGGTTGGCAGCACCATTGGACTTTGAGAAGGAGGCATCAGGGCTGAGGAGAAGGAGAGGACTGGTGAGCAACACTGCTAAGAGCTCTGGGAGCTTCTACTCCTGTCGGAAGTCACCAGAAATGTCCTGGCCAGTTCTTGGAGCAAGACAGAGGGCAGCCTTCCTCCCTAATCAGGAAGACTATGGATGCTATGGAACTCACAGATACCCCCATCTCCTCCACCCCCCTCTCACTCACCCAGCATCTAAAGTCAGCACTGCCCGGGACTTCCTTGGTGGTCCAGTGACTAAGACTCTATGCTCCCAGTGTAGAGGGCCTAGGTTCCATCGCTGGTCAGGGAACTAGATCCCACATGCCGCAACGAAGAGCTTGAATGCTGCCAATTCCACATGCCGCAACTCAAGATCAAAGATTCCAAGTGATGCAACTAAAATCTGGTCCAGCCAAATAAACATATTTTTTTTAATTAATAAATAAAGTTAGCGTTGTTTGGCAGAACAGGTGAGGCACCCAGTACCAATGTGCCCTCACCTGAAACTCTCACCCAGATCCATTGGATAGAATTCTAGAGGCTCTGGGACAACCCTCGTAGAGTGTCCCAGCCTACAGTTCTGGTCTCCGGTGGAGCAACACTTTAGGTGGCCCTGCTGGCCTCCAAAGAGTGCCTGGTGGAGAAACAGTCACCACAGCTGTACCTAAATACAGCGTCAAGTGGAAAATAATACAGAACAAGGAAGAACTAAGCTGATAAACTCATGCAACACACATTTACTAGATATTTATCACAGGAAATAGGCATTCTTTAACACTTTTGTCAATTACCAAGGGCAACTTATTCACAAAAACATGTTTCTAGTTCATTCAGTAAGAATTTATTGACCTCATTGAAAAATCATGAGGTCAGCACAATACTAGTTACTTTGGGGATGACAAAAAATAAGAAAACGGGACGAGAAACAAGAAACCTGGGTCCTAGGATCACTCAGGGCTTTCCTGGTAGCTCAGCTGGTAAAGAATCCACCTGCAGTGGCTGGAGATCCTGGTTCAATTCCTGGGTCAGAAAGATCCCCTGGAGGAGGATATGGCAACCCTCTCCAGTATTCTTGCCTGGAAAATCCCCAGGGACAGAGGGCAGTAGTCCATGGGGTCGAAAAGAGTCAGACATGACTGAGTGATTAAGCACAGCACAGCACAGGATCACTCCATCCCGGTGTGCTATTGGGTAAGTCCCTCTAGGCCTTGGTGTCCTTATCTGGGAAACAGGACTGGACTGCTGTTCTCTGTGGCCCCTTTCAGTTCTGACCCTCTGAAAATCCCAAATTAGATGTGATGACGGCATCCAGAGTAGTGCTGGGCTTCAGAGTTTAGGCTGGATCTTCATTCCTTCAGGATGCTTTAAGGTTCAGTCCTGCCCATGGGTGATTTACAATATGCCCAAGAGCCAAGGAGCTTCCCAGGTGGCGCAGTGGTAAAGAATCCACCTGCCAATGCAGGAGATGCAAGAGATATGGGTTCAGCCCCTGTGTCAGAAAGATCCCCTGGAGTAAGAAATGGCAACCCACTCCAGTATTCTTACCTGGACAAGTCCATGGACAGAAGAGCCTGGCAGGCTACAGTCCATGGGGTTGCTAAGACTTGGATATGACAGAGTGACTGAGCAAACACACAAGAGCCAAAAATGAGTTTATTTCAGGGCAAACGATTCATGTGCCCCAAGACACAAAGCAAAAGGTATGTCACAGAGAATTGTAATGTAAACTGCCCTCAGGATGCCTAAGTATGGCCCAGGTCTCCCAGTGTGATCCTGGACAAATCCCTTCTTCTCTGTGGGCCTCTATTTCTCGTAGGATGAGTGTTGGACTAGATTTCCTTCCTTCCAGCTGGAGACATTTCTGGAGGGTCTAACAGGTGAGGCTGAGAAGGAAAGGTGGAAAAGCCACTTTTTCTCCCCTCTCTCTCCTGCCATCTTCCCAGGACCCTCTCCTTCAGACTTGGGGCAAAAAAAAAAAAGAAAAGAAAAGAAAAAACAGTTTTAGGCCAGCATCCAGGATACAGTCATGCTTGACTAGCTGAGATGTTTGGGGGAAGAGCAACAGATAGGGGCCTAGGTAAGCTGCTACCCTTCTGGACCTCAGTTTGCCCATCTGTAAAATGGTATGATTCAATGGATGATCTCTAAGGATTTTTCCAGTTCTATGAGCTAACAATTCTAGAGCTGTAGCTTAAAACAAACAAAAACAAAACAAGTATGTGTGGTGGGGGGAACTTGCCTGGTGGTCCAGTAGTTAAGACTTTACCTTACAATGCAGGGGGTTCAGGTTCAATCCCTGGTGGGGGAGCTAGATCCCACATGCCTCTTGGCCCAAAAACCAAAATATCAAAACAGAAGCAATACTGTAACATATTCAACAAAAGACTTTAATAAAACAGAAAATAAGTGGGCCCCGGAAGGAGATGCTGGCCCCAGTCGTTCCTCACTTGAGTCTTACCTGGTGCTTGACACCTTCTGTCCCTTCCCGGGTCTCCTACCTCCTGCCTTCTTGGCCCAGAGACTGGAAGCAGGTGATGGTCTCTTCACTCAGCAATGACCAAGCCTTGAGAAAGCCAGCATGGTGGCTCCTAGAAGAAGCTATGAATTTGTTTAAAAATAGAGACTGTTCTGGGTGCAGCTATCACCACTTGTCATGGTACCTTTAATATATTTGTTATTTAGAGACAAAGCTGAAAAAAGCTGCCAGTATGTGGACCAAGAGCTTCCCACAGCAGCTAAAGGGCAGCAAGTGACCAGGAGGCCTGGAACAGAGGTGAGACCTTACGATAAAATTTCTCAGCTCGACTCCCCAAGCTAGGGACCCAGAGTGAGGCGTCTCACTGAGGCTTCTTACCCTGCTAGCAGCAAGACAACGAGCAGGAGGTTGCTTCAGTGGGGCTGTAGCTGAAAAGGAAACCTACCCTCTTCTCCACCGCCCTGCTGGGAGCTGGAAGTGAGGCCCAGATTTCCTGCACTGTACGGGGTTCCTGCCTGCCCGCTCAGGATTCAAGGCCTCGTGAACAGTGCTAGGGCAGCTCTGGCCAGTCACATCCTGTACGTCTGCAGTCCCTCTAGAGTATCGTCTCTGGGCGGGGCATGCACACCAGGGAGGGGATGGAGGGTACAAACCTGCCTGCCCTCTGGGAGCGTGTGCGCCTGTGGGGACAGCAGAGCCCCCAGAAGCAGAATGAAGCAGTGGGAAAGAAGGGAGCCTGGGAGACACAAGCCAACTCAGCCTAGAGAAGCTCAGGCCAAACATTTGCCCTCTCTGAGCCTCAGTTTCCCCTCTGTAACGGGAGGCCTGGACTCTTTGATGCTGGGAGACCCTCTTGGCCCTGAGGTCATGAAACAACAGAGAACAAGACGCATGGAGGGGCCTGGGCCCAGGCACTTGGCTTCCCTGGCCCAGTTGGCTTCCCTCCAGCAGGTCACCTACAGTTGACATACATTTTGCCCCCTTTCTGCATAAACATGTATTGAGAGACTTCCTTTTGGAAGGTTCTGTCACGTATATTACCATTCTCACCACAATTCTACAAGGTAGATGCTATGCATTCCATCTTATAAATAAGGAGACAGGGCCCAGTGATGTTAAGCAATCAGTAAGTGGAAGGACCAGGGCAGAGGGAACTTCCTTGGTGGTCCCGTGGCTAACACTCCGTGCTCCCAATGCAGGGGGCTTGTGTTCAATCCTTGGTCAGGGAACTAGATCCCACAGGCCACAACTAACAATCTTGAATGCTGCAAGGATCTTTGATCCTGCGTGCCTCAACTAAGACCCAGCACAGCAAAATAAATAAGTAAAATACTAAAAAAATAAAAAAAGACCAGGGTAGGACCCATGCTATCTGGGTGCGGTGCCAGATGAGGTCTCCCCAGGTTTGAGGGATCTCCTCTGTATAGGCAAAGACATCCGTGTCTTCTTTCTCCTGGGAACTCCTTGCGGACCCAGACACCCCAACAGGAAGGCCTTGAGTTAAGTTTCTGGAAGGCACATTCCATCATCTTTATAGGGACTCTCTGGCATAGCCATTGAGAATTCATTCTGTCCATCAGACAGAGCAGCAGACTAGGCTTTACCCACCCCATTTGACTTCATCCTGCCAACTCCTCAAGTTGAGTGTTGTTGCTATTGTTATTATCATCATCCCCACTTTAAAGATGAAGGATCCGAGGCCCAGAAGACTTAAGGAACTTGCCCAAAGCCACAGACTCGGTAAATTAAGATACAGGGATCTGACCCCAGGTTATCAGAGCCCAGAGCATGATTAGTTTAACCACTGGACCCAAGCCCACTGAAAGAGTAAAGATCTAGACCTGGGTTGAGGCTCTGCCACTGAACCAGCTATGTGAACTTGGAAATTCATTTGATACTTTATCTCTTAGAATTTCCTCATCCATAATAAAGGACAGAACCTCTGCCACACTGGGTTGCCAGAGCAGGACATGAGGGTACTTGTGTGAAGAGCCAGCACAGGACATGGCAAAGGGTAAGCCCAACCCTCATCTCCTGCCTTGATGTTATCACCCCCTTGGTTTTGGCCAGCTGAAATGCTACTGGCACTCCCACTCCCTGAGCAAGGAACTCACCTTCTACACCAGAAATGACCTCTGCCCCACACTTTCTCACCTTGCTATTTGCAGATCCTGGGTTCCCATCCCACTGTCCCAGACATTGTAGAATTGCTCTAGGGGTGGGTAGGGGTGCAAGCCCAGATGCCCCAGAGATGCTATAGGAACAAGGCTTCCAGACTAGGGTTGCCAGAATTAGGGAAAAAAATAAAAGAAAGACTGCACAGTTAAATTTACATTTCAGAAAAACAAGGAATAATTTTGTATACTTATATAGAGTTCATGCCTTTAAGTTCAGTTCAGTCACTCAGTTGTGTCTGACTCTTTGTGACTCCATGGACTGCAGCACACCAGGCCTCCCTGTCCATCATCAACTCCTGGAGTCCACCCAAACCGATGTCCATTGAGTCGGTGAGGCCATCCAACCATCTCATCCTCTGTCATCCCCTTCTCCTCCTGCCTTCAATCTTTCTCAGCATCAGGGTCTTTTCCAATGAGTCAGCTCTTCGCATCAGGTGGCCAAAGTATTGGAGTTTCAGCTTCAGCATCAGTCCTTCCAATGAACACCCAGGACTGATCTCCTTCAGAATGGACTGGTTGGATCTCTTTGTAGTCCAAGGGACTCTCAAGAGTCTTCTCCAACACCACAGTTCAAAAGCATCAATTCTTCGGCACTCAGCTTTCTTCACAGTCCAACNGTCCTGTGGCCACTGCTGAGTTTTCCAAATTTGCTGGCATATTGAGTGCAGCACTTTCACAGCGCCATCTACTACTGCGGGCACGAATCCCTCAGAAGAAATGGAGTAGCCATCATGGTCAGCAAAAGATGACATTATTTTCCTTTAAATATTTGGCTGAAATTCACCATGAAACCATATGGGCCTACAGTTTTCTTTGTGGGAAGGTTTTTAAATTATGGATTTAATTTTAATAATTGTAGGACTAGTTGGATTTTCTATTTCTCTTTACTAAAGTAACTTGTCTCTTGTTGCTTTTGAGATGTCATCTGCATTTCTAATTTTTAATCTATTTCTTTGTAAGTGACGTGTCTTTTCTCTCTGGTGTCTTTAAAAAATTTCACTTTACTTTTGGTGGGTGTTGCTCTTGTGGTTCTTTGGAATCCTTAAATCTGAGGATTGGTGTCTTTTATCAGTTCTGAAATTGAAAACAATTTTTTCAAATACTGCTTCTTCCTCATCTTGTTTATTTCTACTAGCAATGTGATGAAACATATGTCGGAGTTTTCACTCTGGCCTGAATGTCCTTAACCTCTGCGTTACATATTCCACCACTCTGCTCTCCTGTGCTCTGTTTAGGGTAATTTCTGTTGATCTGTGTGCTGTTGGCACCCACTCCAGTACTCCTGCCTGGAGAATCCCATGGAGGGAGGAGCCTGGGGGGCTGCAGTCCATGGGGTCGGAAAGAGTCGGACACGACTGAGCGACTTCCCTTTCACTATGTGCTGTGCTCCGGTGGATCTTCCCAACCCAGGAATTGAACCGGGGTCTCCTGCATTGCAGGAAGATTCTTTACCTGCTGAGCTACCAGGGAGGCCCTCTATTGATCTATATAGTTCACTAATTCTATCTTCATACATGCATAATATACTCTTTAACCCACTTGCTATTTTTACTTACTATATTTTCCACTCTAAAAATTTCTTTTTCAAACAAATTTGATTCNAAGATTCTTTACCTGCTGAGCTACCAGGGAGGCCCTCTATTGATCTATATAGTTCACTAATTCTATCTTCATACATGCATAATATACTCTTTAACCCACTTGCTATTTTTACTTACTATATTTTCCACTCTAAAAATTTCTTTTTCAAACAAATTTGATTCATTTTCATAGTGTCATATATTTTACTCATGATTTAAAATTTGTTTGTAAAATTTTATTTAAGCATATCAGTCATATTTATTGTATTTTCCATACATGATAATTTCCATTATCTTGATTTTTTTGTGAATCTAATTCAGCTGAGTCTTATTTCTACTGATTTTTATTCATGTTTCTTGGTTTATATTATTATTTACTAGATAATACCATAATTTCTTGTCATAACTTTGAAGAAAAAGAAATCTGCCATTTAATTATTTCTTGGAGAGTTTCAACATTTCTTCATTCTTTTCATGCAGGTGGGATACTACACTCACATTCTCAATCCACATAGTTAGTCCAGTATCGACTTGCTGTCTTAGCCTCCTAGAATCAAAAAAGGAAAAAACTACATATAAACTCTGAAGGCAAAGTGCCCTCGCCTCCACTGTAGTTCTTGGCTATTTGCTCTCGCTCACCAAGGAACTGGGGGGAAACTCATGCCCCTTCAGCCTCCTGCTGCGTCTTCGTGGGAACGTCCATGTCCTCCAGCTGCTCACCCGTCTCACTCGGCCTCCCTAAATCCTCCGTGACTTCACCCCCACTCCACGGAGGGCTGGCGCTCACGCTCCTGCCTCCAGGCACTGCCTGGAGCCGCTCCGACTCTAGTCTTCAGCTCAGCGCGCTGCTCTGGCCCCAGCCTCCCGCCTCGGGCGTCGCCTGCTTTCACTCCCACTTAAACTTGTTCTCCGACCTCCTGGGAGCTACACCCTCTAACTCTACGGGCAGAGAAAAGACTATGCCAGGTACGACAACCAGAACACGGGACGTCCGGCTTGCTTGTTCCAGGGTGAGGGGTGCTGCGGTCATCCCTGGAGAGGCAGGCTCACTCCTCGTTTGCTCTGAAAGGTTCCTCCTAAGGAAAGAGACAGAGGCTTAAAGACTGATTTGCCAACAGTGCATCTTCTGGAAAAGAAATCAATCGCATTGACAATAACATCAAAGCCAATTAAATACTTGGGGACAAATCTGACCGAAAAGATGAAAGCTTTCTACTCTGTAAACTGTAAGACTTTGATGTAGGAAAGCTGCTGCTGCTGCTGCTAAGTCACCTCAACCGTGTCCGACTCTGTGCGACCCCAGGGACGGCAGCCCACCAGGCTCCCCCGCCCCTGGGATTCTCCCGGCAAGAACACTGGACTGGGTTGCCATTTCCTTCTCCAATGCGTGAAAGTGAAGTCGCTCAGTCGTGTTCGACTCCCAGCGACCCCATGCACTGCAGCCCACCAGGCTCCTCCATCCATGGGATTTTCCAGGCAAGCGTACTGGAGTGGGGAGCCATTGCCTTCTCCGTTGATGTAAGAAAGCTAAGAAAATACAAATAAATGAAAAGCTATCCCATGTCCATGGGCCGAAAGAATTATTATTAAAATTTCAGTGTTACCAAAAGTCATCTAGATTCAACGCAAGCCTTATCTCAGGAATTCCCAGGGCCCCCCTGAATCCTGACTTTCCCAGTCTCTCCATAAGGCCCAGCTCTGGGTTACGGTGGCTTCTTTACAGTGCAAGGGGCCTTAACAAAAACAAGAACTCTGTTCATTTCTCTCCAAAAAGACAAGAGGAGTTGACCAGTTAGCAAAGTAGTGAGATATGGAACCCCAGTGTCTTGTGGCTTTCCCGTGTGTGCCACATGAAGCTAGGCTCGTGCCAAAAGCATCTTTCTCACAGACACAATCAGACAAGACCAGCAGCCAGGCCCCAACTGAGCTGCTCCTCATCAGAGGCCGCCTCACCAGTGCGGCTGCCGCTGGAAGCCCAGGCCTCCCCTTCCCACTGTTTATGAGGCTGTCCTCATAGCTCCGCTGGTAAAGAATCCACCTGCAATGAGGGAGACCTGGGTGCGATCCCTGGGTAGGGAAGATCCCCTGGAGCAGGGAAAGTCTACCCCCTCCAGTATTCTGGCCTGGAGAACTCCTTGGACTGTATAGTCCTTGGGGTTGCAGAGTCGGACATGACTGAGTGACTTTCGCTTTCACTCTGGGAAAGGTCGTACCTGGCATAGAGGACATGCTGCTTCACACCACCATCTCGATGGATGCAACCCACGGGACAAAGTGCTGGACAATCAAGAGCCTGTACCACGAGCAGGCGCTATGTGTGCAACTGGCCTGCGCTGCTGAGTTCATCCTCACAAGAACCCTGGAGCAGGTGCCCTTGTACCCACTGCTCAGAACAAGGACACCACGGGCGGACCTCACTGAGGCCACGTGGGGAGACGGGGCCAGCAGGACCGGCCTCTGCGTGAGAAGGGGGCGCAGTGCACTGACTTGGTAGATGGAAAGCGGGACGGGGAGGAGCTCACTCACTCGTTCATTCGGGACAAGTCATGGGTCTCCTCTGCGGGCCAGTTACTGCTCCTGAAGTAGGAGACTCTGCAGTGACCGAGACGGCTCTGGCCCACTCACTGGTTTCCAACACGGGGGGAGGGTAGGGGGAGAGAGGAGGGCGCAGATCATAAGCCATTATCCCTCCCTCCATGGTGATGAGAGGAGGAAAACACCAGATGGGGAGGATGAGGCAGGAAGGGGCCCAGTGCGGGCCCCACTCCCCACTACCGGCATCCTAGAAGGCTTCCTGGAGGAGGTGATACTCAGCTTGAGATCTAAAGTGGAGCCACAGTCTGCAATCTCTCAAGTCTCTTTCCCCTCCCCCTGCCAAATTCTTTTCAAAAACAGCAGAGGTTTTGAAGAATGGATAAAGATGTGGCACATATATAGAATGGAATGTTACTTAACCACTAAAAAGAATGCGGTTCACAGGGTCCCAGAGTCGGACACAACTGAGCGACTGAACTGAGCTGAAAAAGAAATAATTCCATTTGCAACAACATGGCTGGACCCAGCAACTGTCAGGCTGAGTGAAGCAAGTCAGACAGGGGAGGAGAAATATCGTATGGCACCCCTTATACACTGGACCTAAGCAGAAATGACAGAAATGAACTTAGTTATAAAGCAGACCTAGAGAATGAACTTACGGCTGCCGGGGGGAAGGATGAGGGAAGAGACGGCGAGTTTGGGATGGACACGTACACTCTGCTGTGTTTATAACAGATAACCAACAAGGGCCTACCAGCACAGGGAGCTCTGTTCAATGACACTGGCAGCCTTGATGGCAGGGGGCTTTGGGGGGAGAATGGACACATGTGTAATAGATGTTTGGATGAATCTCGCTTTTAACCTGAAACTATCACGACATGGTTAATCAGCTACACTCCAATACAAAATAAAAAGCTTTTTAAAAAAACTAGCAGGGGTGGTTCTGTTTTTTTGTTTGTTTGGAGTATTTCTCATTTCCGGTGGTTTTCTAGACCGCTCCCATGCCGCCCAGGGCTGCTGCGTGTCCTCTTGCTTTCTCACTGGAATCTTTCTTCCCGCCGGCCAGGCTGTTGCGTCTCAGGAAGACAGAGGAGGCCGGGCTTCGTGCTGACGACCACCGGCCCAGCAGGCACCCTCCGGCCGCCTCTCCGGGGGCCGCACCTGTTGCTGCCTGTGTCCACCGAGGAATGCGGGGTCCCACTTCAGGAAGCAAGCGTCATTTTTGTGGTTATGGTTTTCATTTCATTCAAAATGTGAGAAATAATTTTAAAACAGATCTTGATACCGTTGGACTAGCAATAATCACTTAATGTGTATTCAAATTTTCATTATACTCTATTTTATATCTTGGAAGATAGTACCTTATTGCTATTGATAAATAATGATAATAAATACCACTTAAGTAAGTCCCCGAGTTCATCTTGTCTATGATCGCCCACCGAGGGGCAGGGAGCTTTGCTGGGTCGTGAGAGTGGGTGGAGAAGAGAGGGAGAAAACTCAGAGCAGAAAGGCAGGTGCGGTTCTGGCTTTGCGTTGGTTTTAAATCAGAGTCAAGGTTAGATCTGTGTCTCTAAAACCAGACCTAACGGCTCTGTCCTCTGGTCACCACATCAGGACCCAGAATGCAGACGGACGTGCCTTCAGCCAGGGTTGGAAACGGTGGCCGCTGCTTCCAGGCAGCCCTCCCGGGTGCGTCAGGACTTTCACCGCACCATCTGCTGGCCTGCAGCAGTGGGAGGGGCAGGGGTGTGCTGTGCAGCGGTGGCCCCTGCCCCCCCGCCCCCCCCAGATCAAGGACAGAGCCTCCCTGGGCGCCTGCCAGACCCAGACGACACTGACCAGACTGCCGGCTCTGCCACCCGCGCCCACGTCTGCACCCGGCGGCTCGCCTCCAGCAGGCTGCTCGCGGTGGCACCAAACAGAGAAAAGCAAACACGGAAGAGGCTGCCAGGCTGGGCGCCTGGAGCTCAGGGCGCCTCGGCAGGGCCTCTCGAGCTCACGGCGCCTCGGCAGGGCGCCTCGAGGCTTTTCCTGGCTGGAAGCCGAGCGCGCCCTCATCCTGAAAGAAGCATCAGTAAACCAGGGGGGAGACGACATTCCCCACCCATGCAGCGTGCGTTCACGTGTCGCCGTCTACACGGATTCTGTGTGAAGCGTGTTGAATCCACCATCGTAAGACACCATTTTCCCTTTCCTCCTCCAGAGCATCAGTAATAAAACCTGGCATAAACCGCGCCTGAACACAGAAAGTTAGGGCCTGATGGAGAGCGCGTGGCTGGGGGGGCCTCCCTGAGGCGGGTGAGGATGCGGCCCCCCGACCTGCGCCCCCTGCCCGGGTGGGCTGCCCGCTGCTGTGGCCCTGGGAGTGCCCCCCAAGCCCGCTCTCTGACCCGCAGCCCTGATGACTCGGAGGCCCACGAGGGACAAGGGACCCACGTGCCCAGTGCCTGGACCCCGGCCGGCCCCACCAGGTGCCGCCTCTCTGCCGATGCCAACGGCAGGGGCAGCCTTCGTCACCAGGCCGCGTCCCGTCTGCCTCTCTCACCCGCATCCTGGAGGGCCTGGGAAGCTGAGGCCAGAGGCCAGGAGACCGTGGTCTCATGGGGAATTCGCTTCAGGGCGCTGGGACCAGAGGGTTATGCGTGGGGCCTGTTTCGGACCCCCCGGGGCCGGCGACAAGGACGCGTCCCGGCTCCGTGGCTGTCAGTGACCCCACGCCCTCCGCCCTGGGTCTCACAACAGCTCCACCAGAACACGTAGGGACGGGGTCATCGCTGATTTCTGAGGAAACAGACTCTAGACCGGGTGGGAGAACTAGGCCCCCCAGCGTTTCACCCTCCCTTCCCGAGTTGCTTCCCCCGGAGAGGCAGGGCAGCTGACAAAGTACAGGCGGCCCCCTGCCCCAGGGGTGAGCTCCGGGGGTGCTGGCACCAGCAGCGGGGGGCGAGTGCGGTTCGCTGGCACGGGTGCCCGCGTGCTGGGACGGCACAGGCGTCTGAAAGCCCGGCCTGCTGTATGTCTTCTGTACACACAACACCGCAAACACCGAGGCAGAAACAAACACAGCCTTTCTCCCTCCTGGGGAGCAGCTGCTTGACAATTGCTTTCCTCTGCAAAGTGCTCAGGCCTGTGGGAGGACACACGATAATTAGAAGACACGGTGCCTGCCTTTGAGGTCCTTACAGAGCTCACACAGCTGAAGAATGCAACTGGCGGAAGGGTGGTTTCAGCCCTCGCTTAGGCGGGAACCCGGGAGTGAAGGGGAGGCATCCTGGAGGGCTTCCTGGAAGTGGTGACTTGTGAACAAGAAGGGGAGGTGAAGGGGACGGGTCAACCCAGTCTCAGAGAGGGGAATTCTCCAGATGTCCAAAGTAGGCAGGGAAAGGAAGCTAGCAAATGTTTAAGCCGGATGCATGACAAAACGCTGCTTGGTGTGTTTGGATACCCTCTGCAAGCCCAGGGTGATGTGGGAGCAGTTTCTTCTTGTGCTGAGCCCGGTCCTGGGGCAGAGCAGGGCCAGAAGCGTCTCATCTCTGAACGTGCAGAGCAGAGCAGGGCAGCCTCGGCTCCCCCCAGCTGGAGCTGAGACCGTGGGTCCAGGACCCCTCCCCTGGGCCTCAGGCTCACGCAACTCCTAGGGTTTTACAGTCTCGCTTTCCGGATGCTCCGTGGGTATGTCGCCAAGCCCATCACCCTCAGGGCCCAGGAGCTGCAGGCCCTGAAGAGCAGCCGAGAGCTTCCCGGAGGGTGGCAGCCCGGCCTGGGGGTCAGGGGGCAGAAGCAAGCCGTGCTGCTGACCTCGGCTCTGAGTTTGGCTACAAACCCATCAACTTAGCAAAGACCGTTTTTCCCACCAGATGGGTGGTCTTTAGTCATCTGTGTTTCTAAGAATCCAAAATCGTCATGTCTGCGTGTGCATAATATGAGAAAACGTGAGCGAAATAAAGAAACAACAAGGCAAGTGAGGGGTTTTGAGACCTTGGCCTGGCATCTTCTTCAATTTAGAAGTTTGCAGCTTTTCTTCACTAGGAAAGTGAACAGAGTGTCTCCTCTGCACACAGATTAAAAGCAAATTGCTCCCCGGGCCCAGGACCTTGGCGTCCAGGGCGTGCCGGCGTCACCTCTGGACCTGCCGGGGAGCTGCCCCTTACCGCCTCGCGCGCAGGCCATGGGTCAGCCAACAGAGAGGAGGCCTTGACCGTCCACCTCCCGGCCACGGCTGTCCCGCTGGGCGCGCATGCTCAGTCGCTTCAGTCGTGCCCGACGTTTTGTGACCCTGTGGACCCAGCCGCCAGGCTCCTCCGTCCATGGGACGCTCCAGGCAAGAACACTGGAGTGGGTGCCCTTTCCTCCTCCAGGGGGCCTTCCCGACCCAGGGACCGAACTCATGTCTCCTGCACTGGCAGGCGGTTTCTTTACCACTAGCACCACCTGGGAAGCCATAATTATTGGGGCTGGTTTAATGCAAACAAGAGAATAATATTTTGAAGATATCCAGCCAGCCTCTGACGGACAGGGCAGCTGGCTAATGGGGCGGGGATCTCCCAAGCTGAGCGTCACTTGCCGCAAGAGGGGCTGGTCTCGGGCAGCTTCAGCCTTGGGACAGGAGCTGCGTTTGCATTTCCGAGGCCAGACCACACCTTTCCCCGTATATATCGCCATTTCCCCCAACTCCCTGCCCTGATTAAAGGAGGGGAGAAAATCACTTACGCCCCTGAATTGCAACAACAAAGGCTGGGTTTCTCTTTTCAATCAAAACAGCAGGGAGGCCTGATTCAAATGCTAATCGCGAGGCCTGAATTGGCCACTAAGAGAGGGAGACACTTTTCCCTGCAAATGACCACAAGGCCACTCCTTCGCCCAGGAACCCGCGGGATCCGCCCAGTCATCAGGCTGTGAGATCTGTGAAGTCGCTTCACGGGAAATGGCCCGAGATGGTGTCCGGGCCGGCCAGCTCCGGAGCCTGTTCCTAGAGAAGAGAAGAGGGCCTCCAGTTTGAACAAAGTTCTCCTCTTCCCGTTACAGGTCCAGGGAGAAGTGACAAGATCTGCGTGATGCCAGCATGGCGCTGGCGTCCACACCTCCGGGTGTCACAGGAGGGGCTGTCACAGAAGGGCGCCCCCGGACGCAGCTGAGCGGCCAGGGCGAGGCTGGTGCGGGTGCCGGCGGGCCCCGCGGGGCGCCCATGCGCTCCTGCCCGGGGAGGCAAACGCTGCCCTTCTCTTCCAGAGACCCTCCCCCCAAGGCCTCAGGCTGCAAGGGACACACAGCACGGAACGGGCCCGAGGCCACGCCCCGAACGGCAGGGCTTGAACTGGGGTCACCGGCCCCGAGGCTGCCTGTCCCCGGCTGTCCCACCTCCCCAGCAAGCGGAGCGCTGGGGTGCAGCGCGCTGGTGGGAGGACTGGGGGGGTGTGGCTGTGGGGAGCTCAGCAGCAGCAAGGCCTCCTCAGAGTCCAGGTGGATTGGGACAGCAGCCGGCCCTCGACCTGCAGCCTTTTCCAACAAAGGCTCCAAAGTCTCGCCTGATGGAGAGGCTTGGAAGCCTTCTCAGCCTCCCTCTGCCATTATCACAGTCTGGGTCTGTTTTTGCAGGGTTCAGTCAGTTCACTCGCTCAGTTGTGTCTGACTCTTTGTGACCCCATGGACTGCAGCACACCCAGCCTCCCTGTCCATCACCAACTCCTGGAGTTTACCCATCATGTCCATTGAGTCAGTGATGCCATCCAACCACCTCGTCCTCTGTTGCCCCTTCTCCTCCTGCCCCCAATCCCTCCCAGCATCAGGGTCTTTTCCAGTGAGTCAGCTCTTCCCATCAGGTGGCCAAAGAATTGGAGTTTCAGCTTCAACATCAGTCCCTCCAATGAATATTCAAGACTGATTACATTTAGGATGGACTGGTGATCTCCTTACAGTCCAAGGGACTCTCGAGAGTCTTCTCCAACAACACAGTTCAAAAGCATCAATTCTTCTGTGCTCAGCTGTCTTTATAGTGCAACTCTCACATCCATACATGACCACTGGAAAAACCATAGCCTTGACTAGCTGGATCTTTGCTGGCAAAGTAATGTCTCTGCTTTTTAATATGCTGTCTAGGTTTCTCATAACTTTTCTTCCAAAGAGTAAGTGTCTTTTAATTTCATGGCTGCAGTCACCATCTGCAGTGATTTTGGATCCCAAAAGAATATAGTCTAACACTGTCTCCACTGTTTCCCCATCTATTTCCCATGAAGTGATGGGACCAGATGCCATGATCTTAGTTTTCTGACTGCTGAGTTTTAAGCTAACTTTTTCACTCTCCTCTTTCACTTTCATCAAGAGGCTCTTTAGTTCTTCTTTGCTTTCTGCCATAAGGGTGGTGTCATCTGCATACCTGAGGTTATTGATACTTCTCCCAGCAATCTTGATTCCAGCTTGTGCTTCCTCCACCCAGCGTTTCTCATGATGTACTCTGCATAGAAGTTAAATAAGCAGGGTGACAATATACAGCCTTGACATACTCCTTTTTCTATTTGGAACCAGCCTGTTGTTCCATGTCCAGTTCTAACTCTTGCTTCCTGACCTGCATACAGATTTCTCAAGAGGCAGGTCAGATGGTCTGGTATTCCCATCTCTTGAAGAATTTTCCACAGTTTGTTGTGATCCACACGGTAAAAGGCTTTAGCATAGTCAATGAAGCAGAAGTAGATGTTTTTCTGGAACTCTTGCCTTTTCGATGATCCAACGGATGCTAGCAATTTGATCTCTGGTTCCTCTGCCTTTTCTAAATCCAACTTGAACATCTGGAAGTTCATGCTTCAAGTACTGTTGAAGCCTGGCTTGGAGAATTTTGAGCATTACTTTGCTAGCATGTGAGATGAGTGTAATCGTGCGGTAGTCTGAGCATTCTTTGGCATTGCCTTCCCTGGTAGTTCAGAGGTTAAAGCATCTGCCTGCAATGTGGGAGACCCGGGTTCGATCCCTGGGTTGGGAAGATTCCCTGGAGAAGGAAATGGCAACCCACTCCAGTATTCTTGCCTGGAGAATCCCNCAAGAATACTGAAGTGGCTTGCCATTCGCTTCTCCAGTGGACCACGTTCTGTCAGCCCTCTCCACCATGACCCGCCTGTCTTGGGTGGCCCCACACGGCACGGCTCATAGTTTCATTGAGTTAGACAAGGCTGCGGTCCATGTGATCAGATTGGCAGGTTTTCTGCGATTGTGGTTTTCATCGTGTCTGCCCTCTGATGGAGAAAGATAAGAGGCTATGGAAGCTTCCTGATAGGAGAGACTGACAGGGGGAAACTAGGTCCTGTTTCTGTTTTTTTTGCAGGGTTGGGAGGGTTCAAATCAGAAAAACGTGTTTTATTTATTTACTTTTTAAAGATGAGTTGGATTGTGCTGCTCTAGCTGCAGAGTGCTGGCCTCTCTGGTGATGGCGTGCAGGCTTAGCTGCCTTCCGGCATGTGAGATCCAAGTTTCCCCACCAGGGATCGAACCTGTGTCCTCTGTGTCAGAAGCTTGGAGTCTTAACCACGGGATTTCCAGGGAAGTCCCATGTTTTAAAACAAAATGGTTGACTGGGCATCTGACACTTCTATGAATACAAAATTCTGGAAAACTAAATTTTGAGGTAGGGCTGACAGGTGTGCGTGCAGGCAGCCCGCCCCCAGGGAAGGGGCGCAGAGGCAGCCCCCGCGCCCTCCTGACCAGCGTCTGATCAGCACAGCATCTCCCTCCACATGGGACCAGGGCCCTTCCGACGTGCTGAGCTGCCACATCAACTCCCATGGCCCACGGCCTCGAGGCCTGCTCTGAGATTTACAACAGCTATTGTTTAGCTGTAAATCAACCTAGATACCTTTTCACATCCTTCACCGCATAACTTGTCATTTTTAATCTCCTACCTTGATGTTTAAACATCTTACCATCAAACTGTCAGCACAGCATGGAGCGTATTTTCTGTGACTAAAATGAGTGATTGAAGAGCTGACTGAAAAAGAACTGTGCATCTTTTTAATGTTTGCTTTTGTGTCACCCTTATCCACCCATCGGGCTTCCCAGGTGGCACAGAGGTAAAGAATCCACCTGCCAACGCAGGAGACCCAGGACGCTTGCGTTTGATCCCTGGCTCAGGAAGATCCCCTGGAGGAGGGCAGGGCTACCTGCTCCAGGGTTCTTGCCTGGAGAATCCAATGGACAGAGGAGCCTGGCGGGCCTCGGTCCTTAGGGTCACAAAGAGCTGGACATGGCTAAGTGGCTGAGCACACACACCCACCAACCCCACGCTTGTGCATGGGTGGACCCTGCACCCACCAAGAGCCCAGCTGGGGCGCCTTGCTCGCCAAGTGCCACGCTCTCTCGCTACTGGTGTGTGCCTGGACTCAGCTCCATTCTGCNGGCTGAGCACACACACCCACCAACCCCACGCTTGTGCATGGGTGGACCCTGCACCCACCAAGAGCCCAGCTGGGGCGCCTTGCTCGCCAAGTGCCACGCTCTCTCGCTACTGGTGTGTGCCTGGACTCAGCTCCATTCTGCCAGAATCTGCATGTTTGGTGGGAGCAATGCTGATTTTAAATCTGCATGAGAGGCTTTAACAATTTGCAGTCTGGAGGGAAGGGTTACGTAATCTTTTGAGATAACCATCCCTTTCTCTCTTCTCTACCTCCACCTCCTACAGTCCCGACGACCCCAAAGGACAGGGGTTACTTTTGCTTACTTTTTAGATTTACATTATGCTAGTTACTCCACTCCAGGATTCTTGCCTGGGAAATCCCATGGACAGAGAGGCCTGGAGGGCTACTGTCCATGGGGCTGCAAGAATCGGCCACAGCTTAATGATTAAACAACAACAACAAATTCTTGATTAGGTTTTATGATGCTTCTTTTGCTGGAAAACAGCGTTGGTACCATATTGTGTAGTGGCAGTTCTTTTCATACCTCTGTGAAAACACCAGGGATGTGATTGTGCAAAAGGTATCTAAAATAAGCATCCATGTATGTGTTAGAAAGAGGCTTACCTCCTGGAGAACTCCATGTTAGTGAGCGAAGTGGAATACATCTGATGTAAGCGACTAAGGTATCTTTTACTTTGAGAATCCTTCTTACCTGATTTACAGATAATCTTGGCCCGAAAGAAATGTTCTGTTTTCATTTTTTGGGTCTTACCTCTGATGCTCGAATCGAAGGCTGTCAAAGGTGGGTCCTTACTCCTCTTTCTATCTCTAGTGCGGGGATTCATGTGTCACACATGGTGTGCGCTGTGCTGCTGGGATAAGGAAGAACCTCTGTAACCTACTGCGAGTTAATCTCTAAAGGGACATTGGCTGTACGTTTAGATTATACACAGCGGCCCCCCTGCGGGAACCTCGTCTTGCAGGTTAGGAGCATTAAGCTAAAATATCTTCGCAGGAAAGATGGTGGCCAAGCCCTCATGCGGATGGTGCAGGAAGGAGTAACGTGTCCCCTCAGGAGGCTGTCTGGGACCAGCAGACGTGTGGCTTTCCCCCCTCCCCCTTTAGTATAAAGAAGCCTGACCTCTAACTCAAGCAGGATGGTTCTCTGGAACACGAGTCTACCATCTTCTCGGTGTGGCGCCTTTCCTTGCCCCAACAACTCGTCTCTCAGTTTACTGGCCCATCTAGTATGAGCCTGGACTCAGTATCGTTGTTTACTGCGTTGCGAAAACC
Organism: Neotragus pygmaeus; assembly: GCA_006410875.1. Taxonomy (NCBI): domain Eukaryota; kingdom Metazoa; phylum Chordata; class Mammalia; order Artiodactyla; family Bovidae; genus Neotragus; species Neotragus pygmaeus. The sequence continues at coordinate 1,816 of SJYV01050915.1, read as the reverse complement.
TAGCAGTTACTCTCTGAATTTTATATTTATAATGTTTTTGGATCTATGTCAAAATATTCTGGGTATGCTATAAATATTAATACTTAGACTTCCCTGCCCTGGCCTTCTGGTATAAACTAGTTGACAAGATAACGTTAATGCCACTGGACTGCCGAGACATCTCACGGACAGCGGACTCCCAGGCTAAGACTTGCAGGAAGCAAAGCACATGACTTAGACAGGGTAATTAAGGGAGCATCAAGGGCAGGATTTGAGACAACACTTTAAAAATTCAAAAATAGTGATGTAAATTATATCACCCTAAGTGTAGAAGAGGAGAAATGAAAAACATACACACACACACAAAACACAGAAACAGTCAGAAAGCTGAAGTATTAGGTTGGCCAGAAAGTTCATTTAGATTTGTCTATGAGATGTTATGGGAAAACCAAAACAAACTTTCTGACCAACCAATAAAACCAACTGAATGCCAAGTGACAGAATATCAGGTTAGAGAAAATTCCAAATGGATGAAAAGAAGCCAAGAAAGAAGTGGGACCAGGAAGGTGGAGGAAGGGAGGACTCAGAAGTCAGGGCCGCTGGGCTGCGTTTGCAGACCCCTAAGGCCTTGGTGGGGACGTGCACGGCTTACTCAGAGCCAAGGAAGGAGCTGAGCCTGTGAGCCATCCCTTAACTCCATGTCCACCAGGCCGAGCCAGCACCAGTGGTCACGGGCAGGGGCTCTGATTCAGGATTTCCCATGTTTGTCTAACCCTCAGAATCACAGGGATTCGCTGAGAAGTTTGATAACAGCACAGATTCCTGGGTCCCCCCAGAGACCCACTCAAACCGAGTCTCTGGGGAAAGGCCTAGAACTGCACATTCTACAGGTGCCCCAGCTGACCACTGTGACCCAACGCGTCTGGGGATGGCCACACAGCTGAGGATGACCCAGGAAGGGAAGCTAGAAATAACGGAAGAGTCCGTCAGTCCCACAGTACCTGCTTACCACTTACCCCTTCGCTTAAGGAATCAGATTTCAAGATATCCTTGGAGGCTCAGACAGTAAAGAATCTGCCTGCAACACAGGAGACCCAGGTTGGATCCCTGGGTCACGAAGAGCCCCTGGAGAAGGGAATGGCTACCCACTCCAGTATTCTTGCCTGGAAAATCCCACGAATGGAAGAGCTTGGTGGGGCTACAGTCCATGGAGTCGCAGAGTCAGACACGCCTGAGCGACTTCACTTCACTTTCATGTTAGCCACAGGACAAGGGTGTTTTACAGGTGAAAGGCACTAGTGTGCGTGTGTCCAGTTTACTTGTCCTGTTGGAGTGGCGGCTGTGATCTGGTTCCTAGATTTCCACACGTGAATATTCATGGAATTTTACGGTCTGAACGAGTTGCTAAGAAGACCATCTTCTCAAAGTCCCTCATTTGACTGCCAGGAGACGCCCCTGTGTGCTTTGTACACAGGAGGACCTTACTGCCAGGTGTGGTCTTTGACCCTTTTCTGAGCCTGGGAGAATTCTGGAGCTTACTCCCTTAAATTTTAGCCTATAAATGAATTAAACAGAGTCCGATGCTAGCTTTCATAACCAACGACAGTAAACCTTTAGGGGAAAGTTTGTGCAGCAAAATTCCAGGAGTTTCAAGAATTCACTCGCACCCTAAGAAGCTCAAAAATGGCTCAGGTTATCCTAACGTGGCCTTGACATGCTTTTGGGAGACTGAGCCAGTGTATCTGGCTTTGAGGCTGGCACTTCAGATAGTGAAGATGACCCCTTTATCTCAGGGAAGAGAGCCTTTGCTCAGCCCTCAGCCAGGCTTCGTGGCTAT
>SJYV01050914.1:457896-468011 GCA_006410875.1 Neotragus pygmaeus | reverse complement strand
AGGCAGGTCAGCTGGTCTGGTATTCCCATCTCTTTCAGAATTTTCCACAGTTTATTGTGATCCACACAGATGGAATATAGCAAATCAGTACTCTCCCCCAAATCCAAAAAAATCTGCAAAGAAAACAAACGCAGGGACATGACGGCGAGCCGACGGGGGCAGGGTAAGCGTGGGCAGCCGGTAGCTTCGCGGCCACGGCTGGAGTCTGCGTCGGTTTTCTCGTCTGTAAAAGGAAGACAATAATGGTTCCTGCCTAATAAGTTTTTTATCAGGAGTGAACTCATTGATTGGCATATAGTGCCTGGAATAGTCCCTTACACCCAGTAAATGCTAGTTTCTATTATTTTTAAAGCAGTGAGCACCCAGCAACACCTCATACACATTAACTAGTATTTTATTTTTATTTTTTTCCCAGTTTTCCATGCTGTGACTCAAGGTACTTGGCTTTGTTGCTTTGGCTTAATTATTTTTTAAAAATTGAATTGCTAAAAAAACAGAGTTGCCTTTACTGTATGCAAATCACATGTGAGTATGTGTGTAAAGGCAAACAAAATACGGAAGCTGCCTTAAAGACACCAGCAGTGTATCGTGTGGCCAGGGAGACAGACCTACACACAAGTAACTCAAGAGTAAATAGTGTCGAATGAAAGGAGTGTGTTGACTATGAATCGAGTGAGAAAGAGCCAGTTTCAAGCTTCCAAATCAGCCTTTTCCGCTGAGGGGCCTGGTGCTTCTAGCCAGGATCACTTTGGCTCAGATGTGTCCGTAAAAGAGGTGACGCGCAGGGACTGGTCTGCTGTGGGCGTTCTGAGAAAGCAGGCTGGCTGGGAAAGCAAACTGCCTTCAATTCCATTCCAGGGGGCATTGATGATAAGTTATCTGAATGAAGGACTAACTGTGCATTCATGAAATGACACTTTTATTGTTGAAAATAAAATCATCAGTTATGACTAGACACATATTTTTATTAATTTCTGTATAAACTGTTTGCTTTGAAATTTTGCAAAGTCCTGTATCCCACAGTTTGAGGACAACACTGCTTGTTACTGCCTTTGTCATGTTAGGGTTTGCAGTTAAGCAGCATATGCTTGGAATGCCGGTGTTTGTCAAAGAGCGTTAGAACATGCAGAACAGGAAAAACGCTTTCCAGGATCATCACTCAAAGTGGGTATTCTTTCTACAGTCTGGTGATCGTAATTTTTAAATCTCATTTTCAATTTCTCATTTTAAATCTCATTTGTTTAGTATTATATCACAACTATTTTCATGTTATAACATTGTATTTATAAATATAATTTTAAACAATTGCATAGTATTTCATCAACTGATTCTAGCATTCCATATTAGGTTGGTTTCATTATTCCCTATTAAAACTATGCTGTGATTTTTACCTTGTACATAAAGGTTTCTGTTGCTGTTGTCATTATCATTCTTATTTAAGATTAATTTCGAATTTTAAACTCCAAAGCATGATAACTAAAGTCAAGTGCTAATTTTTGTTTGGAAAATTCCAAACCTACACAGATTAAGAGGATAGTATATGAACACTTATGCAGGCATCATTCAGCTTGCAAACGTGTGAAATATTATTTTCCTAAAGTGTTGAGCCTTCTACCTCTCCATCAGTGAGTTTGGTGATACTCATTTCTTCAAGACACTGCCTGTATTGGGGATCATTGTTAGCAACTAAAGCAAAAGAAAACATAATGTTAAAACTTGGTTCACTTGTTACACCTAAAAAAAAAAAAAGGTGGCTGAGTGTTTAATTTGCACATATTTTGGCCCCACCCCCTCTATTTAGCAGGAAAGAGTCTGGGGCATGGCCAGAGCTCTCTGAGAATCCCCCAAGAAGATCAATGCAAAGACTCCTCCATTTAGAACTACTACCTTCAGCCACTTGAATAACACTGAAAAGGTAATCCATAAACACAAGACAATATCTGTGTGCACGTGCAAGTCTATTTTGCAGCAAATTAAAACTCAACAAGATTTAAGGGTCGTGTGCATAAGGACTGGATGGCTTAGAACAGAGGTGTGGTGTGTAGGATGCGACTGTGGATTTGGTCATGGAGGAGCTTCCTGACGTTATACCCCGGGTAAGTTGTGCTAATTTCACTTATAAAAATATTTTGTGATAATTGTCTGTGATATCAAAAGAATAAGAAATTCCTTTTTTGTTTTTTCTTTAGTTTTACTGAGGTATAATTGACCGATAAAGTCAAGGTTCCTTTCCTTTATTTTTTTAACTGCAGCACTGAGGCCTATGAGACCAGAGCCCCCGTCAGGGCCACACCCAGGCCCCTCGCAGCGGAAGCATAGAGTCCTGACCTCTGCACTGCCAGGGGTGTCCTTTGCATTTTAAGTTTGGGACCAGAGCAGAGGAACATGTCTTAAAAAGTGTTTGCTGCTGCTGCTAAGTCGCTTCAGTCGTGCCCGACTCTGTGCGACCCCACAGACGGCAGCCCACCAGGCTCCCCCGTCCCTGGGATTCTCCAGGCAAGAACACTGGAGTGGGTTGCCCTTTCCTTTTCCAATGCAGGAAAGTGAAACGTGAGAGTGAAGTCGCTCAGTCGTGTCCGACTCCTAGCGACCCCGTGGACTGCAGCCCACCAGCCTCCTCCGTCCATGGGATTTTCCAGACAAGAGCACTGGAGTGGGTTTAGGGGAACTTAACCTAAAGTTATGCTAAGTTGGGTTGGTGGAGGGTGAGCCATACATAAGGGGATGAAAGCCCTGTTTAGGGTGGACTTGATAATAATGCGAACGAAGGTGGATATGAGAAAGAAGGGGAACGAGAGTAGGGCTGGCATCTGATGAAACAAAACACAGCAAAACTGGATGGTTGACAATTTAAAGAAAAAACAAGACACAATACCAAAACTGTGAATTTGGGGAATGGGTGTGCGCTGTTCAGCGCCTCTGGCTTCCAGCATCCCTGGCTTCCAGCGTCCACTCTGTAAAACAGGTGAAGGAAGCCCCTGTTGGTGGCCTTCTAGGCTTGCTACGAGAATGACATGCTCTTCGTATGAACATGTACTTTCCAGGTGTCCTGGGCGCGACTGGACAATCCGAGCAATGGAGAGGCCCGAGCGTGGTCAGGAAGGCTTGCTTTACGGAGGAGAAAGGAGGAGTGGAGGTCAGGGGGAGCCCGGGACTACAGGAAGCCTCGCTGGGAGCCGGTCTGCGGCCCGGCTGGCGTGGGCGGGCCACTCAGACACCACCGCTCCGGGTGGGTGTCACACCCTCCCCAAGCCTCACAGGACCGCGCTGACACGTGTCACGTCCCGGGGTCACGCAGCCAGCAGGCTGAACGGGAGGGGAGGCGAGACGGCGTCAGCCAAGCTCCAGAGGAAGCAGCAAGGGGCAAGGACCCGGCGACGCAGACTGTTTCCAGCACGCTGGAGCGGCGCCAGGCCCGAGGACACGGAGGCGCCTTTGCCCGTGGCTTCCTGGCCCAGCGCAGGGCTCACGGAGGAGCCGGCGGGAGCGGCCGCTCCCCCTCCCGCCCCTCCGCAGCGGGCCCGGCAGGGCGCCTCCTTGCTGCCGCACTTAGGAAGCCTCGCCGCCACGGCGCCCTCGGGCTCAGTCTGGCTGTGCTGCTTCCTGCTCGCCTGGCCTTGCTGGGCCTCGCCAACTCCCCCGGCGCTGCCCCCGACCCCGGCCAGCGCCCTTCCCGCGGGGAGAGCGCCCTTGTCTCCCCCCGGCTGCAGGTCCCCATGCGCTGCTTTGTCCTTCTCGGGGCTCTGACTGTGTCTTGCTGGCTGCCAGCGCTGAGGACAGGCACGTGGCCACGTGTCACCCCTGCGTTAGGCCTGGTGCTGCGTTGGCGGCTCCGCGAGCAGATGGCTTTGGGCCTCTAGGCCTGGGGGGCTGCTGGCCTTGCCTGTGACCACCTCGATCTGCCTCCTTCCGTGATGCGGCCACGACGACGCCTCCCACCTCTTCTGCGACACGCCTGCCGGCACGCGCGGGCCCCAGGCCGCCTCTGTGCCGTTGGCGTGCCCGCTGCAGCCTCCCCTTCCTCCTGATCCTCTCTCACGGCCCAGGGAGAGCGCCGGGCCTTCTCCCCTGTCCTCCCACCTCCCCGTGGCTCTCTGCGGTTCGGCCCCTCGCCTACCTTCGCCCCAGCGCCAGCTCCTCCCGAGCACACGGCCGGGCGGGCTCTGTGTGCGACACCGAACCCCTGGATCTAAAGCAGAAGGAATCAAGATTGACTCAGGCAGTGAGAAGACTTACGGCAAGAACGTGCTGGTTCGTGGAGCCAGACGTAGTCCTTCCCAGGAAAAACATTCCCCAAATCGGAGGTAGGGACATGACCCGAAGGACAGGAGGCTCAAAAGGAAAGAAAGAGGGAGGGGGGTGGGGGTGGGGGCTGTGTCGCCTGTGAAATGCCAATCAGTACTCAGTCATCCACTTCCCATCAGATTCCAGAGCTGGACCACGGACCGGTCCCCACCTATAATCAGCCTCCTCTCTCACCACAGGGTTTAAAGTAAGGACCAGCGCGGGGCTGTCTGTGAAGAAAGGAGGGACGGGGGAGACGACGGCCGCAGCTGATACAGGCGATGCCATCCTGTTGCCTGTTTCAACGGCCTTTACCCCTGAAGGCAGGCAGGCCCAGTGGCCTCACACGTCCAGACAGCCTTTGCTTTTTTCCTGGTTCGGTTTCCACGGCCTTAATACACTGTTTTATTTTTTACGTTTGAAATTCCTTTTTATTTTGATCCCATCACTTGCTCATCATTTTCTCTTTTGTCTTTTCTTTTATTTACAATTTATTTTTGATTGGAGGGCGATGCTTTACATGCTGACCTGGCTTCTGCCAGACGCCAACGTGAATCAGCCAAAGGTCGGCCATGTCCCCCACTCCCCACCGCATCGCAGCGGCCAGGATGCCACCGAGCGCCACACTGAGCTCCCCGTGTTACAGAGCAAAGCCCCACTGGCTAACCGTTCGCACGTGCTGATGTGTGTGTTTCACTGCTACTCTCTCAAGGGACGTGGTACCCATGTTGACCGGAGATATCACGATACAGTTTTAGAAAGGTACAATCAACATTACCGTGTGAAGCGGTTTAAAATTGATCAAGGGTTCATTATACTATTTAGGATTGTCTTTATCATTCACATTTTGCTCTGTTAAGTTTTTGTTCCAACTTCTATATGGTATAAATTCAAGTTTATTATTGTAAAATTTTCAAAAATGATGCATCACGAAATTCTGAGTAAAGAAGAGTTTTTCGGTGAATTTTATGCAGATACTTTTTCTGTGACTGTTTGAGCAACACGTGTACTAATGTCTCAGAATATGATAGTTCTTCAGAGTATAGTTCTGAGTCAGACGATATGAATATTAGACCAACAAAAAGACACACACAAAATCTTAGTAATTGATTCTGATATGGAAAGTGAAAATAAAACTCATGGTGCTGCAGAATGCTCTTTTGCTTCTAAAGAAGAGCAGATTGAAGATAAGATTTCAAAAAAATTAGAAGACTTTATACGTGTGTCAGGTGTAACTACTGAATGTAATAACCTGCCAAAAAGTTGTTACTATTTACTCAAACACAGGCGTTTCAATATTCACTTACATAATAAAACGCCAGCCACAAGCATTAGTTTCTGCAAAAATTCCCTGGTCATTAAAAATCTGTCTGGCCAGACTATCTGACAGTGATCTTTTTATTTTCACAAAATCATACTTCTGTTTATGCAAGTGAGTTTCACATGTTTTGGTGTCGCCCCTTTAAGAAGTCTGAGGCCCCTTGAAGCAGCAGAAGGTGCTTGCGCTTTCGTCACGGTTTCCGGTGCTCCTGCGTTTGCTCGCCGTGTACACTGGATCCTTAGTCCCAGGCTCAAGACACAAGCGTGAGCCCTCATCTGCCCTTCACATGAAAAGGGAGGACACCAACAGTGCGTTCTTGCAGCAAGGGGCTGGGATGACGGTCAAATGAGACCATGATGTGCACAGTTATGGGAGGAAAGGACAGAGGAAGCCATGGCCTCTTTCTTTAAAGTCCTGAGTCATTTCCAGCTGAGCAGCTCTCACTGTTTCTCAAGTTTGCTCAAGTCTGGCCTCTGGATGGCCATATCGGCTCTTCCTCGATAGTAAGTAGTATCGAGTCCAGACTCCAGGCTTGTTCTGCCTGCTGCCGGACAGGCCAGGGGATCGAGACACGCGGTGTTGGGCCAGGATTGCCCACCTCATTCAGACCAGTGGGCTCAGAAGATGGTGGACTAGTGTCCCGAAGAAGCATCTTGCCTGAGCTGGAAATCGGGCTCCTTTGATGAGAAAGGCGGGGGGCCGCAGCTGGCCGCTGCACTCAGCGCTGCCGGCTCTTAGAGGGGGGCCGCGGCCGCCCTTGCTCTTGCTGCTGTCCTTGTGGGTCCAGTCACAGTGTTCCTGCAACCCTCCAGGACAAACGCCATTCTCTATTCTGCAGCTTTTTATCTCTGTATGAGTGGAAAGTGTTAGAGGTCAAGTCCAGGAGGCAGAGTGCAGAGTGGGCCATCACGTGTATTTCAGGCTATAGGTGACATTCTTTCACAGAGGGGCAGAGCCATATGACTGAGCACAGGCAGCAGGGCACAAAGGTTAGGGCTCAAGCAGGAGGTCCCGTCTAGAGTCCGGCTTCTCTTCTTTGCCACAGTCGTGCTGCTGACCAGACCCTCGGCCCCTTTGCGCTGTGCGGGGCTAAGTCGCTTCAGTCATGCCTGACTCTCCGCAGCCCTATGGACTGTAGCCTGGTGGGCTACTCTGTCCTTGGGATCCTCCAGGCAAGACTGCTGGAGTGGGTTGCCACGTCCTTCTCCAGGGGATCTTCCTGGGATTGAACCTGCATCTCTTTGACTGTGTGGATCACAACTGGAAAATTCTGAAAGAGATCGGAATACCAGACCACCTGACCTGCCTCCAGAGAAATCTATATGCAGGTCAAGAAGCAATAGTTCAAACTGGACATGGAACAACAGACTGGTTCCAAATTGGGAAAGGATTACATCAAGGCTGTATATCATCACCCTGCTTATTTAACTTCTATGCAGAGTACATCATGAGAAACGCTGGGCTGGAAGAAGCACAAGCTGGAATCAAGATTGCCGGGAGAAATATCAATAACCTCAGATATGCAGATGACACGACCCTTATTGCAGAAAGTGAAGAGGAACTAAAGAGGCTCTTGATGAGGGTGAAAGAGGAGAGTGAAAAAGTTGGCTTAAAACTCAGCATTCAGAAGGCTAATGGCATCCGGTCCCATCACCTCATGGGAAATTGAAGGGTAGAAAGGGGAAACAGGGACAGATTTTATTTTTGTGGGCTCCAGAATCACTGCAGATGGTGACTGAAGCCATGATATTAAAAGATGCTTGCTCCTTGGAAGGAAACCTATGACAAATCTAGATAGCATATTAAAAAGCAGAGACTTTACCGACGAAGTTCCAAATAGTCAAAGTTATAGTTTTTCAACTAGTCACATATGGATGTGTGAGTTGGACTATAAAGAGGGCTGAGTATTGAAGAATCGATGCTTCTGTGCTGTGGTGTTGCAGAAAACTCTGGAGAGTCCCTTGGACTGCAAGGAGATCAAACAGGTTAATCCTAAAGGAGATCAGCCTGAATACTCACTGGAAGGCTGAGGCTGAAGCTGAAGCTCTAACACTGTGGCCACCAGATGCGAAGAGCCGGTTCATTGGAAAAGACCCTGATGCTGGGAAAGATTGAAGACAAAAGGAGAAGGGGGCGAAAAAGATGAGATGGTTGGATGGCATCACTGACTCAATGGACATGAGGTTGAGCAAACTCTGAGAGACAGTGCCGGACATGGAGGCCTGGCGCGCTGCAGTCCACGGGGTCACAAAGAGTCGGACATGACTTAGCAACGAAGCAACAAGAACAGGAATTTAGGTTAGTCACCAGTTTCTATGCGCCATGGTTTCAGAGTCAGTAGATTTTTCTCCCTGCAACTTTTAAAAAATGAGTAATTACTTAGTGCCTATAAGATACAGGCACATTAAATTCAGCATAGGTGACTGGGGGAAAAGAGAGAAAGGAAGACAAAAGGAATGGAGAGAGGGAGAGAAAGGGAAGCGGGAGGCAAAATGGAAAACTTAGAGAAGAAAGGTTGAAGCGACGCGGCTGGAATTAAAAGCTAGACTACCAGAAGTGGCCCACGGCGTCACGGCGTCACTCAGAGAGGGCTGCGACTCTGGCTGCGCGGAAAGGGTCTGGGCTTCGAACAAGTTGAGTTCCAGCTCGAGGCCGGCAGCCAGCTGCCCTGCGGTGCCGCCTTCTGAAGCGCCGAGCAGTGTACCCAAACTGCTGAACACAAAGCATCAGAAAAGCCAGTCGCCACCTCTTTGCAGCCTGTGGGTCGGCAGCCTGCAACCTCTGCTCTAGAGAGGCAAAGTGGTTTTGCTTGTTCTTCGCCGAGTGCACTCCTGATGCTTGCTAGCGTGTGTTCCTGCCCAGGACGCACACCGTTAGACCCATCAGACTCTCAAGCGGCTGGCGGATTGTTTCTCTGGAATTGTTTTGCGTTTTTCTTTCAGGATGATTTTGACAAACTCCTGCCAGGTGCTTTCTCTCTTTCTCTCTCACACATAAGATCATTTCCACAACCCTTTCAGAGTTTTCAGAGCTACTTGTCCTTGAGATGAAAGCTTGAGGGGCTACATAAATGATCATTTAAATATTTTTTGTTTGTATTTAAAATTTGGGGATTAAAAAATATAACCAGTACAACGCTGTTATGTAAAAAAGTGAGTGAACTGAATTTGTCAAGAAAAACCTTAAGTAAATAATCCTGATAGCTCAAATAAAACATAAATCATGAACATTGTTTGTATATGGCTGAAGTTTGAAAAAAATGTTGTTTCTACATTTTATAATGTAGTCACTAGTGGCCACTGTTACAAAGCTCATTGATTATAGGGAGTGCAACAGGCTGTTAGGTGATATTCGGTGAGTAAATCCAGGAATGCCCAGCACTGCAACATTCCGCAACCAGAGAATATAAGACCTCTGTTAGGCGCTTAGCTCCAGCGCCTGGAACCAAGAGGTGATAAAACGCAATCGACTTGAATTACTCGCTCCCACGGAGGGCCTATCCTGCTGCGGCTGCTGCTGAGTCGCTTCAGTCGTGTCCGACTCTGTGCGACCCCATAGAGGGCAGCCCACCAGGCTCCCCCGTCCCTGGGATTCTCCAGGCAAGAGCACTGGAGTGGGTGGCCATTTCCTTCTCCAGGGGGTCTTCCTGAGCCAGGGATTGAACCCAGGTCTCCTGCGTGGGTAGGCAGACACTTTACCACCCAGCCCCCAGGCAAGCCCTGGGTAAATACAGTATGGAGAGAAAAGTGCTGCACCCCCGGTGTGCAGCCGCCACAGAGCATGGAGGGGCGGGACGGCTTCTTTCTGGAGGAGGGGAGGGGAGGGTCTTACTGTGCATCAGAATAAGGCTTCATTGAGCGGGTTTTGAAGGCTCCTTACAATTTGTCTCAGCTCAGTTGTCTAGGTACACAGAATTGACCCCTGCTTGGATATGTTAAAACTGCATGTCTGCCTAAACTACCTCGACACGGGAGAATAAAAATCTAGGCCATAATTAAAACAAAGCTAAGTCTAGCAGCAATTAAACCAATTTAGAACATCATGTCCCTAAACAATTCCTGTTTGTGTTCAAACACGGACCTACAGGGGATGGTCAAGTTAAAAGGTGAGTTAGCCTCTTGGGGCTTGGTTGAGCCAAAGCTGGCAGGGAGAGCTCCAGAAATGAGATGAGTGAGAGTTGAGAGGGAACCCAGGGTTCCGTTCCACACGTCCCAGAGGCCCACAGGGTTCCCCTGAGGAGCAGCAGCGGGAAGGACGGACCGTGTCTAGACGGGAGCGTCCCTCGCTCTGGGCGGTTTCTCAGAGGCCGTCTCAGCGGCTCCCAGGCGTCAGGAGCAGGATTCCAGCTCGCGCGTCACCCAGCCTCCGGCGCGCCTGCCGGCTCTCGAGAAAGAAGGTGAAGAGGGTGGGGGAAGGCCGGGCTGACGGGGGGCCGTGCGCTCCAGACCATGGGCGTGGGCCAGCCAACCCTGCTGGCCTCGGGCTTTTCTCGTCCTGCGAGGGGCTTCCC
>SJYV01050914.1:431287-442300 GCA_006410875.1 Neotragus pygmaeus | reverse complement strand
ATTTCCAGAAATTATTAAGAGATATTATTAGGGGATATTAATTGGATAGGGACTTCCCTGGTGGCTCAGAGGTTAAAGTGTCTGCCTGGAGTGCAGGAGACAGGGTTCGATCCCTGGGTTGGGAAGATCCCCTGGAGAAGGAAATGGCACCCCACTCCAGTACTCTTGCCTGGAGAATCCCATGGAGGGAGGAGCCTGGTAGGCCACAGTCCAGGGGGTCACAAAGAGTCGGACACGACTGAGCGACTTCACTTACACTTTCACTTTCCAGGTGTTTCTTGACTTCCTACTTTTGCATTCCAGTCCCCTGTAATGAAAAAGACATCTTTTTTGGGTGGTAGTTCTTAAAGGTCTTGTAGGTCTTCATAGAACAGTTCAGCTTCAGCTTCTTCAGCATTACTGGGTTGGGGAATAGGCTTGGATCACCGTGATATCGAATGGTTTGCCTTGAAAATGAACAGCGATCATTCTGTCGTTTTTGAGACTGCATCCGAGTACTGCATTTCGGACTCTTTTGTTGACCATGATGGCTACTCCATTTCTTCTAAAGGATTCCTGCAGCTCCTTTCACAAAGTATACAATTAATGGATGCTGGTGGAGTTGAATAGAAACAATAATTAAAATTAGTGTCTATTCTTGGGGCTTCCCGGGTGGCTCTAGTTGTAAAGAACATGTCTGCCAATGCAGGAAAGGAAACTGCGGGTTCAGTGTCTGGGTAGGGAAGATCCTCTGGAGGAAATGGCAGCCCATGCCAGTTTTATTGCCTGGAGAATCCCATGGACAGAAGAGCCTGATGGGTTATAGTCCATGGGGGTCACAAAGAGTCGGACATGGCTAAAGGGACTTAGCACATAGCACACTATCTATTCATAGTTTACAAATTAGTGTCTTCTATACTCTGTTTGCCTCACCGCTTAGCTAAGAGCTCTGCCATGCAGAAATCTGGGTGCTGGGGCTCTGGGAATAGTGACCCATGAAACTAAGTTCATCCCCTTTGATCCTAAAGAAAAAATCAAGATCGAAACTCTTCCATTGATTGCACCATCCAATTCATTTGGCTGATAATCCTTAGGTTCACTTGGGTTAAGAATGAGATGGCCACAGACCCAGGAGGTACCCTACATCCTGATGTCACTTTTCTTCTTCAAATTTACTCTCAGGTTATGCAAGCCGACTCCCCAGAATTCCCAGTGCACTTGTGTAGCGGATGTTTTTCTGGCTGACAACTATTCCAACATATGGCACCTCCTAAGAAGCACCAGAAGACTGAAATATTCTGATCTCCAGGCTTCGACTGCAGTTCTTGAAATAGCTTGGTTATAAAACTCACAACAAATAACACTTCCTTTGATACTCNCGGCACAGAGCCCAGAACTTGTCACAAGCCGAGGGCGGAACACAGCCCGGACCTCAGGACAGGGCAACTGCGGCACACAGCCCGAACCTCAGAGAAGAGCAACCGAGGATATTGGTGCATGGCAATGCTGGCACACAGCACGGAACTCGCGAGATGGCGACTGTGTCACACAAGCAGGATGTTGGTGCAGGGTGAATGCGGCACATAGCCTGTACCTTGTCACAAGGCTGCCGCGGCACACAGCCCAGACCTCGGTGCAGGGCGACTGTGGCACACAGCCTGAACCTCAGTGAAGTGTGACCGTGGAACACAGCCAGAAATCTGTGCAGGGCGACCGTGGCACAGTGCTCAGAACTCGTCGCTAGCCAACCGAGGTACACAGCCCAGACCTCGGCACAGGGTGACCGTGGTACACAGGCTAGATTTCAGCACAGGGCGACCGCGGCACACAGCCCAAACCTCAGTGAAGGGCGACTGCTGCACACAGCACGGAACTCGTTGCTACCCAACTGTGGAACACAGCCCGGACCTCTGCACAGGGCAACCGTGGAACACCACCAGGACTTCGGGAGATGGCGACAGCAGCACACAGCCCGGACCTCGGGAGATGGCGACCGTGGCAAGCAGCCCGTACCTTGGTGGAGACCGATTGCGGCACAGAGCCCGGAATTCGTTGCAAGCCGACCGCGGAACACAACCCGGACCTTGGCGCAGGGTGAACGTGGCACACTGACCGGACATCAGCACAGGGCAACTGCGGCACACAGCCCAGACTTCGGTGCAAGGCTACGATGTCACACAGCCTGAAACTCAGAGCAAGGCTTACATGGCACACAGCCTGAAACTCGCACAGTGCCACCGCGGCACATAGCCTGGTCCTCAATGAAGGGCGACCGCAGCACACAGCCCAGTCCTCGGCACAAGGCNTCGGTGCAAGGCTACGATGTCACACAGCCTGAAACTCAGAGCAAGGCTTACATGGCACACAGCCTGAAACTCGCACAGTGCCACCGCGGCACATAGCCTGGTCCTCAATGAAGGGCGACCGCAGCACACAGCCCAGTCCTCGGCACAAGGCTACTGCGGCACACAGCACGGAACTCGGTTTAAGGCTACCGTGGCACACAGACCAGACCTCGACACAGGGTGACCGCGGCACACAGCCCGAACCTCGGTGAATGGAGACTGCAGCACAGCTTGGAAATCTTTGCAGGGCGACTGGGATACAGAGCTCAGAACTCATCACTAGCCGATGGCAGAATACATTCTGGACCTCGGCACAGTGAGACCACGGCACACAGGCTGGACCTAGGTGCAGGAAGACTGCACCACACTGCATGTACCTCAGCGTAGGGTGACCGCGGCACACAGTCCGAACTTCAGTGAAGGGCCACCGCAGCACACAGCCCAAAAATCTATGAAGGGTGACTGTGGCACAGAGCTTGGATCTTGTCGCTAGAAAACCGTGGAACACAGCCCGGACCTCAGTATTGGGTGACCGTGGCACACAGACCAGACCTCAGCACAGGGCGACCGCGGCACACAGCCCGAACGTCAGTGGAGGGCGACTGTGGCACATAGCCCGGAACTCGTCGCCAACAGACCGCGGAACAAGGCTCGGACACTGGCGAAGGGCCACCGCGGCACACAACTCAGACATCAGTGCAGGGCTAGTGCGGCACACAGCCCNAGCCCGAACGTCAGTGGAGGGCGACTGTGGCACATAGCCCGGAACTCGTCGCCAACAGACCGCGGAACAAGGCTCGGACACTGGCGAAGGGCCACCGCGGCACACAACTCAGACATCAGTGCAGGGCTAGTGCGGCACACAGCCCAAACCTCAGTGAAGGGCAACCACAGCACACAGTCCAGAAATCTGTGCAGGACCACAGTGACACAGAGCCTGGAACTCATCGCTAGTCGACTGCGAAACACAGCCAGGACCTCGGTGCAGGGCGACCACGGACAACAGGCCGGACCTCGTCACAGGGCTACCACGGCACACAGCCCAGAACTCGGCCGAGGGTGACCGAGGAACACAGCCCGAAACTCTGTGAAGGGTGCCCGCGTCACACAGCCCGGAACTCGTCGCTATCTGACCGCAGAATGCAGCCCGGATCACAGGGCAGGGTGACCGTGGCATTCAGGCTGGACCTCAGCACATGGTGACAGTGGCACTTAGGCCGGAACTCGGCGCAGGGTGACCGTGGCACAGAGCCCGGACCTCGGTGCAGGGCGACTGCGGCACACAGGCTGGACAGGGGCACAGGGCACCCGTTGCACACAGGCCGGACCTCTGCCCAGGGCGACTGTGGAACACAGGCCGGACATGGGCTCAGGGCAACCGCGGTATACAGCCCGGACCTCAGCCCAGGGGACCATGGCACACAGCCCGGACTTCTTGAGAAGGCTACTGTGGCACACAGCCCGGACCTTGGCAAAGAGGAACCGCGGCACACAGCATGGAACTTGCCACTAGCCCACCGCATAACACAGGCCGGACTTCGGTGCAGGGTGACCGTGGCACACAACCCGGAACTCAGGGAAAGGCGACCACGTAACACAGCCTGGAACTCATTGCTAGCCTACCGCGGCACACAGGCCGGACCTGTGGGCAGGGTGACCACAGTACACATCATGGACCTCGTCTTAGGGCGACCGCAGCACACACCCGAACCTCACTGAATGGCGATCACGGCACACAACTCTGACATCAGCGCAGGGCTATCATGGAACACAGCCCGAATCTCCGTCAAGGGCGACAACAGCACACAGCCCAGAAATCTGTTCAGGACTACAGTTGCACAGAGTCTGGAACTCGTCGCTAGTCATCTGCGAAACACAGCCAGGACCTCAGTGCAGGGCGACCACGGAAAACAGGCAGGATCTCATCGGAGGGTGACAACGGTACACAGCCCGGACCTCGGCGAAGGGCGACCGAGGCACACAGCCCGAAACTCAGTGAAGGGTGACCGCGTCACACAGCCCGAACCTCGTAGCAGGTTGCCCACAGCACACAGCCTGAACCTCAGTGAAGGCTGGCCGCGGCACACAGTCTAGAAATCTGTGCAGGGTGACCGTGGCACAGAGCTCAGAACTTGATCCTAGCCAAGCGTGGAACACAGCCCGGACTTCGGCACAGGGTGACCGCAGCACACAGGCCGGACCTTGGGGCAGGGCGACTGTGGAACACAGCCAGAATCTCAGTGAAGGGCGACCAAAGAACACAGCCAGAACTTGTCGCCAGCCAACCGTGGAACACAGCCCGGACCTCGGTGCAGGGCGACCGCAGAACACAGCCCAGAAATCTGTACAGGGAGCCTATGGCCCAGAGCCCGCGGCACAAAGCCCGTAACTCGTCCCTAGCCGACCACAGAACACAGCATGGACCTCGGAGCAGGGCAACCATGGCACACAGCCCGGACCTCAGTGAAGGGCGACCGAGGCACACAGCCCAAAACTCAGTGAAGGGCGACCGCGTCACATAGCCTGGAACTCGTTGCTAGCCAACCGCAGAACACAGCCCGGACCACGGAACAGGGTGACCGTGGCACTCAGGCCAGACCTCAGCGCAGGGTGACAGCGGCACTTAGGCCAGACCTGGGCACAGTGTGACCATGGCACAGAGGCCGGACCTCGGTGCAGCACAACCACGGCACACATCCCAAACCACAGTGAAGAGTGACCGTGGCACACAGCATGGACCTCGGTGCAGGTTGACACTGGCACACAGCACCGACCTCGGGAGATGGTGACCATGGCACACAGACAGGACATCAGCACAGGGCGACTGTGGCACATGGCATGGACTTCAGTGCAGGGGACCATTGCACACAGCCAGGACATCGGCGCAGTGTGACCGCGGCACACAGCCTGCACCTTGGGGAAGGGCGACCGTGGCACACTGCCTGAAACAGTGAAGGGCAACCACGGCACACAGCCAGGAACTCGTCGCTAGCCAACCGCAGAACACAGCCCGGAACTTGGTGCAGTGTGACCACGGCACACAGCCTGAACCTCAGTGAACGGCAACTTCAGCACACAGCCCGGAACTCGTCTCCAGCCGACCGCGGAACACTGCCCGGACCTCTGCGCAGGGCGACCGCAGAACACAGCCCAGAAATCTGTACAGGGACCCCACGGCACAGAGCCCGTAAATCGTCACTAGCCGACCACGGAACACAGCCCGCTCCTCAGCGCAGGGCGACCACACCAAACAGGTCGGACCTCGGCGCAGGGCAAACATGGCACACAGCCCGGAACTTGGCAAAGGGCAACCGTGGCACACTGCCCGAAACACAGTGAAGGGCGACCANACGGAACACAGCCCGCTCCTCAGCGCAGGGCGACCACACCAAACAGGTCGGACCTCGGCGCAGGGCAAACATGGCACACAGCCCGGAACTTGGCAAAGGGCAACCGTGGCACACTGCCCGAAACACAGTGAAGGGCGACCACAGCACACATTCAATAACTCGTTTCTAGCCAACTGCGGAACACAGCCCAAATTTGGGCACAATGCGACTTCAGAACACAGGCCGGACCAAGGAACAGGGCGACCATGGCACACATCATGTATATCGAGCAGGGCAACTGCTGCACACAGCCTGAAACTCAGGGAAGGGTGACCAAGGCACACATCCCGGACTTCGGCACAGGGTGACCGCGGAACACAGCCTGGACCTTGGCAAAGCGCGACCGTGGCACACTGCCCGAAACACAGTGAAGGGCAACCGCGGCAAACAGCCAGTAACTCGTCGATAGCCGACCACGGAACCCAGCCCAGACATCGGGAGATGGCGACCGTGGTACCCAGCCTGGACTTCAGGAGAATGCGACCGTGGTACACAGCCCGGACTTTGGAACAGGGTGACCGCGGCACACAGCCCGGACCTCTGCAGAAGGCTACCATGGCACACAGCCTGTACCTTGGAACAGGGCGACCATGGCACACAGCATGGACCTCATCACAGAGGGACATCAGCACAGAGCCCAGAACTCGTCACAAGCCGAGGGCAGAANAGCAGCAGCAGCAGCAGCAGAGAGAGAGGGGTCTAACAGCTTCTTAAACAGTTTTCACCCAGTTTTTCTTAATTTATATGTTTCACTCTCCACTTACCTTCAGTTCTACAGATAACTGTTACCAGTTCTTGTTTAGAGGATTCTGTGGTATATATTGAGTTTTTGTGCTCAGCTTTCCTCACTGTTAGTTTAAGACTTGGCTTTCTCTCATCTGCTAAATCAGTGACCACTCTATCATCTACTTTCTGATGTCCAGAAGTCTGTTGTCATTGTTTTTCTTTTTTCTCTTTTCTTCCTCACTGTTTGGGGTTACTTATTTTTAAAAATTCCCATTGCTGTTGTTTTAGTGGAGTTTCTAGAGGGAATAAATTGAATGTTCATGTTCAATCTGCCATCTTAGCCTGGAAGTCTCATACTAGTATTCTCGTAATATTATTCTTTGGTAGAGAGGCAGCAGCACATAGTTCTTGAGAATATGAGTTATGGCACCAGACTGCTTGAGTTTGAACTCTGGCTCTGATGCAAGTGTGCTTAGGTGCTGCATTGTGTCCAACTCTCTGCAACCCTATAGACATAGCCCACCAGGCTCTTCTGTCTATGGAAATTTCCATACATACTAGCTATTAGATTAACCTCGACATTCCTACTGTTCCTCATTATAAAATGGGGTCAAAAATAATACCTGCTTCATAGGCTGACTGGGGAATTAACTAGTTAATTAAAATTAATTTACTTAAAGCACTTAGCTGCTGCTGCTGCTAAATCACGTCAGTCGTGTCCAACTCTGTGGGACGCCATAGACAGCAGCCCACCAGGCTCCTCGGTCCCTGGGATTCTCCAAGCAAGAACACTGGAGTGGGTTGCCATTTCCTTCTCCAATGCATGAAAGTNCATGAAACAGAAGCAGTATTGGAACAAATTCAGTTAAGGCTTTAAAAATGCATGACCCATATAAAAAAAAATCTCAGCCTGCTCTGACAGCTGCCGTTCTTATGAACATTCCTTCCAGGCTTGCTTTCTTTACCTGTACACCGGGACTGATAATATATAGTTCCCCACAGGACTATCAGGAGGATTAAGCGGGTCTGAAACATTCATGAGCACCTGCCCTATAAACATGTGTTTATTCGTGTCTCAACAAGACCGAGCCAGAGTGCTNTCTTTACCTGTACACCGGGACTGATAATATATAGTTCCCCACAGGACTATCAGGAGGATTAAGCGGGTCTGAAACATTCATGAGCACCTGCCCTATAAACATGTGTTTATTCGTGTCTCAACAAGACCGAGCCAGAGTGCTCCAGTTCCGGTGCTTTTAATTAATACTGAGGCTTTCAACTGCTGTGTCTGAAGGGGTGTCCTGCCCTCTCTGCAGGGCAGGTGTGGCTTCCTCTCAGCCCCCGGGCTGTGGGTGTGGGAGAGCCACCCTCTGGTCCGTCTCTCAGTGGAGCGGGGCTTGGTGGCTCTGCCACGCATCTGTGAGGGTCAGCGGGCTCAGGGCGCGCGTGAGCCTGGGCACACCTGATGGGGAAGTTGGCCCGGACTGCGCCCCACCCTTCCCGAGGGCGGCCCGTCCCTGTGCTGGAGTCATGATGAGATCAGACAGTGCTTGAGTTGTTTATGAGTCCAGTGTTGTTCTAGGTGTGGATCCTGGAAGGAAAAGCTCTTTCAGTTCAGTGCTGGGGGTGAGCGTGAGGAGCTGTGTGATGTCACTGCAGCTCATCGCCCTGGTCTTGCTTTGGAGAACCAGTTACATTGACTTCTCTCCTAAGATCAGGACTTTCTGCAATAACGGTGTCCTCCCTTTTCTCTTAACCCAGTAAGAGGGGACCCGAGAGGCAGTGTTCCTTGGGAGGTGGACAGATGCGTGGGCCTTGGTTTCCACGACCTGGTCTGAGTCTACCCTCAAGCCTTTAAATAGCAGTTGACCTTGGGCCGGTTCCTGAACCCAGTTGGGCTTTAATCCCTGCTCTGGAAATCAGGAACAGCAGAACTTACCTTTCAAGCCTGGCCTGAGGATTCCCTTGAGATCATGTGAGGCTCGTACATCTGGAAAGCATTATCTGAGCCGGAAAGAGCCAGATGGAGGGTAGTTATTTTTGGAGACTTAACAAGGTCTCGGGGGCTGCCGCTCTTCTTCTTGCTTTCTCTTTGTTAAATGCTTTTCTATCATTAAAAAAAAAAAGACCCCATCATATTTAAGGTAGAGAAGGGGGGAGCATGCTTGGCTGGAAAGAGTATGATTCTTTTGGACTTAATTCCTTATCTGCCACTAACTGTGTGATCTTGGGCACATGTCTTTTTTTTTTTTTTCTTTCAACATTTTATTTTGTTTTGGGGTATAGCCAATTAATGGGCTTCCCTGGTGGCTCGGAGGGTGAAGAATCTGCCTGCAGTGCCGGGAGACCTGGGTTCGATCCCTGGGTTGGGAAGATCCCCTGGAGAAGGGAATGGCTGCCCATGCCGTATTCTTGCCTGCAAATTCTGTGGACACAGGCTGCAGTCCATGGGGTCACAAAGAGCTGGGCACGACTGAGTTCCTCTTCACTTTCATAGCTGATAAACAGTGTGGCGGTAGTTTCGGGTGAATAGCAAGGGACTCAACCGTGCATATACGTGTAGCCATCCGCAAAGGGTCGGACACGACTGAGCGGCCGAACTGAACTGAACTGATTCTCCCCCAAACTCCGCTCGGGTCCAGGCCTCCACGCAGCACTAAGTGGAGTCTTACGTGCTGCGTAGGAGGTCCTTGCTGGTTACTGCTTTAAATATGTACACTGCAGCAGACGTGACCATCCCACACTCCCTAACTATCCCTTCCCCCAGCTTTTCCCCGGCAACCATAAGCCTGGGCCTAAAGCCTGTGAATCGCTTTCTGTTTTGTGAATCAATTCATTTGTATCGTTTCCTTTTAGACTCCACATGTAAGGGATGTCACACGAAAGTCCTCCTTCTCTGTCTGACTGACTTCACTCAGTGTGATGCTCTCTAGGTCCATCCATGTGGCTGCAGATTATTCCTTCTTTTTCACGGCTAAGTAATATCCCATCGCTTGTGTGTACCACATCTTTTTATCCATTCCTCTGGTGACGGACGTGTAGGGTGCTTCTGTGACTTGGCTGTTGTAGACAGCGCTACTGTGGACGTTGGGGCACATGCATCCTTTCGAATCGTGTTCTCCAGAGGCATGTCCAGGAGCGGGATTGCGGGGTCACATGTCAGCTCTATTTTTAGTTTTTAAGGAGCTTCCATCCTGGTCTGCACAGCGGCTTTACCACCTGATTTCCCACCAGCAGCGTAGGCGGGCTCCCTTCTCTCCACATCCTCTCCAGCACTTACTGTGGATTGTTCGGTGGTGGCCGTTCTGGCTGGTATGAGATGATGTTTCACCGTCGCTTTGATCTGCAGGCCTCTGGTCACTAGCGATGCTGCAGATCTCTGCACGTGCCTAGTTGTTCATCTGTCTGTCTTCTCTGGAGAAATGCCTGTTTAGATGCTCTTCTGTCGGGCACATGTCTTAACCTCTCTAAGTGTCTGTGGGTTTAGCTGTGAAGTGGGGAGGAAAATATTCGTCTCCGAGATAAGCTGGGGGTGAAAGGAGCCAACTGAGAAAGTGCTCACGAGGGGCGTCGGTAAAGGTTGATTCCCTCCCTTCACGTCTGCTGGGCGCAGCCAGGGTCCCTGCTGGAGGCTCTGCCTCAGGCAGAGACAGCAGGGGCCGGTGCACGGGTCTTGCTCTGCATCTCAGCCCTGCTCGTGGCAGCCGTGCAGCTTTGGAAAAGCCGTGTCGCTGCTCTCAGCTCCGCTTTCCTCTAGAGCAGGCCTGGCAGTGTGGAGGTGGTTGCTGAGTCACCAAGTCGTGTCTGACTCTCTGTGACCCCAAGGCCTGCAGCACACCAGCTCTTCTGTCCTCCAGTCTTTCCGAGTTTGCTCAGACTCATGTCCATTGAGTCGGTGATGCCATCCAACCATCTCATCCTCTATTGTCCCCTTCTCCTCCTGCCTTCAATCTTTCCCAACATCAGGGTCTTTTCCAATGAGTCAGCTCTTTGCATCAGGTGGCCAAAGTTTTGGAGCTTCAGCTTTAGCATCGGTCCTTCCAATGAATATCCATTCCTTTAGGATGGACTGGTTGGATCTCCTTGCAGTCCAAAGGACTCTCAAGAGTCTTCTCCAACACCACGGTTCAAATGCATCAATTCTTCAGCGCTCAGCTTTCTTTGTAGTCCAACTCTCACATCTGTACATGACTACTGGAAAAACCATAGCTTTGACTAAACTGATCTATGTTGGCAAAGTAATGTCTCTGCTTTTTAATATGCTGTCTAGGTTGGTCATAGCTTTCCATCCAAGGAGCAAGCATCTTCATGGCTACAGGTACCATCCACAATGATTTTCATTTTTATATAATAACTTTGATTTTGACTGTATAATAATCAAAGTTTTTTTGGTTATTATATTCATAATAACGAGCAGTATTTCCTGCTAGTTGTTAAAAAATGAGAAAGTAATGGATATACCTGCACAGTGTGTGACCTATGGTAAGTTTGTCTTCAGTAAATTTAAGCTTTTTCACCATTCTGTTCCCTAGTATATTTATTAATGTGTGTGTGTGTATATATATATATATATA
>SJYV01050914.1:340286-429858 GCA_006410875.1 Neotragus pygmaeus | reverse complement strand
AAATAAAGTTTGACACTATTTCCACTGTTTCCCCATCTATTTCCCATGAAGCGATGGGACTGGATGCCATGATCTTTGTTTTCTGAATGCCTGGTACCATGTAAATGCTATGTAAATAGTTGTCAAATTTTAGTTTTGCTTTTGGAACTTTCCTGAATTTTTTTTCCCCTTGAGTATTTTTGCGTTGAACCCCCACACAGAACCTGAGGACACAGAGAGTGGCCCGTATACTGTGGTAATTACGGTGACTTCTGAGAGCAGACACCCACGTGAAGAGCAGCTGACTTGCTGGCCTTCGTGGATTTCCCTGGGTGGTTACTGGCCTCACAGAGCATCTTGTGAACGTCGCGGTTGCCGTGAGGCTTGAGGGAGGCCTGCTAGGAAAGGCTCAGCCGCAGGCCTGGCACGCGGAACCAGCGCAGAAGCTGCTGGCGGCCCTCGCCTTCCTCGGCAGCGCTGCGCAGCGTTTAATGAGCACGCGGTGTGCCAGGTCTTATGTCGCGTAATGCTCACACCAGCTCGGGGAGGCGGGAAATAGGATAATCCTCGTTTCACAGCTGAGAGGACTGGGGCTCGGAGGGTAAGCAGCTCGTTCACGGTCGCGGAACTGCTAAGGGTGGAGCCAGAATGTGTACCTGGTCTGATCCTGACTTATTTCTTAGACTGTGCTATCTAGATCGTCACATTCCTGACAAATCATTGAAAACAGTATTTGTTTTTATTTGGCCATGCCAAGTCTCAGCTGTGGCATGTGAACGCTTGTTTGTGGCGGGTGCAATCTGGGTCCCCAAGCAGGGGTCAAACCTGGGTCCCCTGCATTGGGAGCTCAGAGTCTCAACCCCTCGACCACCAGGGAAGGCCTAGCAATACACGTCAGAAAGCAGCATGGTAAATAGGCATTGAGGATGTGTCAGCTGCAGATTTACACGGTGATTAAAAAGGAAACGCGTTTGGATTGGTTCCTTCGGTCAATAGCATTTCTTGAGCACTCCTTGGAGAAAAGGTCCTCCAGGGAGCCTTGGTTAGAGAAAAGAAGGCCCATGACATCGGTCAGAGGTCACTGAGCGTCTCACAGAATGGTGAGTGGGTTCCTCCCCTCCAGCTGACACAGGCTGGACACGTGTGGACCTGGGAGAAGATGAGGCAGGGAGGCGGCTCTTGCGCCTTCACCTGGTCCAGGAGACGGGGTTTGGACCTGAGAGAAGCGGGTTCAGACCTCGCTGCGGCCTCTTTCTGCCGTTACGGCCTCGACTGACGCCCTCGGCTGTGCTGAGCTGCCGTGTCCTCCACGAGAAGGGTAGCGATGGTGCCGTCACAGCCGTCCAGGGAAGAGCCTGCTTTCTGGGACAGGCGTGAGTTCAGTCAGGTTTAGTCCTCAGATACATTACTGTGTGGGGTCATGCCAGGCTCTCTAAAACAGCCCGAACACACAGGCGGACAGCACCGGGGTCTCCTTCTCGTTCAGCGCTTGGGTCTCCTTTCGGTTCAGCNTGGGCTGTGTTCTGCGGTCGCCCTGCACCGAGGTCCGGGCTGTGTTCCACGGTTGGCTGGCGACAAGTTCTGGCTGTGTTCTTTGGTCGCCCTTCACTGAGATTCTGGCTGTGTTCCACAGTCGCCCTGCCCCAAGGTCCGGCCTGTGTGCTGCGGTCACCCTGTGCCGAAGTCCGGGCTGTGTTCCACGCTTGGCTAGGATCAAGTTCTGAGCTCTGTGCCACGGTCACCCTGCACAGATTTCTAGACTGTGTGCCGCGGCCAGCCTTCACTGAGGTTCAGGCTGTGTGCTGTGGGCAACCTGCTACGAGGTTCGGGCTGTGTGACGCGGTCACCCTTCACTGAGTTTCGGGCTGTGTGCCTCGGTCGCCCTTCGCCGAGGTCCGGGCTGTGTACCGTTGTCACCCTCCGATGAGATCCTGCCTGTTTTCCGTGGTCGCCCTGCACTGAGGTCCTGGCTGTGTTTCGCAGATGACTAGCGACGAGTTCCAGACTCTGTGCAACTGTAGTCCTGAACAGATTTCTGGGCTGTGTGCTGTTGTCGCCCTTGACGGAGATTCGGGCTGTGTTCCATGATAGCCCTGCGCTGATGTCAGAGTTGTGTGCCGTGATCGCCATTCAGTGAGGTTCGGGTGTGTGCTGCGGTCGCCCTAAGACGAGGTCCATGATGTGTACTGTGGTCACCCTGCCCACAGGTCCGGCCTGTGTGCNATCCCCTGGAGAAGGAAATGGCAACCTGCTCCAGTATTCTTGCCTGGAAAATCCCATGGACGGAGGAGCCTGGTCGGCTATAGTCCACGGGGTCGCAAAGAGTCGGACACGACTGAGCGACTTCACTTCCCTTCACACATGAGAAAATAACTACTGAGTTAGCCAAAAAGTCTGTTTGGTGTATTTGGTAAGATGGCTTTAGTAGTGCTCAGTTATCTTTAACTTCATTCAAAACAATTTTGTTAAGACTGTATTGTGACAGCTGTCATGTCAGCATGTATTTTTTTAAAAATATCAAAATTGGTGAATTTTTGTGTAGCTATTTTAATACTGAAGATGTAAGGAAAAAAGCAACATTTTCAACATATTATACTTATTATTTCAAGAAAGGTAAAAATGCCACTGAAACGCAAAAAAAGATTTGTGCAGTGTTTGGAGAAGGTGCTGTGACTGATCAAAAATGTCTAAAGTGGTTTGCGAAGTTTCATGTTGGAGATTTCTCGATGGACGATGCTTGATGGTCAAGTAGACCAGTTGAAGTTGATAGTGATCAAGAGACATTAACGTTACACCACATAGAAGACAGCTGACATAGTCAAAATATCCAACTCAAGTGTGGAAATCATCCACACCAGCTTGGTTATGCTAATTGCTTTGATGTTTGGGTTCCACATAAGAGGAAAAAAACCTTCTTGACTATATATTCACATGTGATTCTCTACTGAAACATAATGAAAATGTTCTGTTTTTAAAACAAATTGTGACAGGTGATGAAAAGTGCATACTGTACAATAATGTGGAATGGAAGTGACTGTGGTGCAAGCGAAATGAACCACGACCAATCATACCAAAGGCTGGTCTTCATCCAAACAACGTAATGTGGGTACATGGTGGACTGGAAGGGAGTTCTCCATTAGGAGCTCCTTCCAGAAAAACAATTAATTCCAATAAGTATTGCTCCAGATTAGACCAATTGAAAGCAGCACTCAACAAAAAACATCTGGAATTAGCCAACAGAAAACGCAAAATCTTTCTTCCATCAGGGTAACACAAGACCACATGTTTCTTTGATGGCTAAAACTGTTACAGCTTGGCTGGGAAGTTCTGATTCATCCACTGTATTTACCAGACATTGCACCTTCAGATTTCCATTTATTTTGGTCTTTACAAAATTCTCTTAACGGAAGAAACTTCAATTCCCTGAAAGACTGTAAAAGGCACCTGAAACAAAATTGGTGAATTTTATCTTTGCTCAAAAAGATAAAAGTTTGGGCAAGATGGAATTATGAAACTGTCTGAAAAATGGCAGAAGACAGTGGAACAAAACAGTATATGTTGATCAGTAAAGCTCTTGGTAAAAATGAAAAGTATGTCTTTTATTTTTACTTAAAAACTGAAGGAACTTTCTGGCCTACTAAATAGCTTTCTTCAACTTTGAAAGAAAGGAAGTAAAGCAGCTTGCCTCCCCTTCCCCTCTTTTTATTCTTTTATGTTCTATCAATTAAAACACCAGCTCCTGCTGTTCAAAAACATATCAAAGATCAATGCATAAGAATTTATAACCTTAATCACCTACATAAGATATCATTCACTTAGCAAACCCAACATAATACAGATGCTTCAAAACAATAGCCTCATTTGTCAAAAAGCACTTGGCTTTAAAATTAGAATGTGATATCAAAATTTATAATAATACTTATAAAGATAGGCTCTAGTAACTCATCATTACATATGAGGCTGAGACTATGTATGCATCTTCATTTTCCTATTTGGTTAAAGGCAGATACACAAAATTATTTTTTAAACTTAAAACATTTATTACATTGTTGTTCAGTCGCCCAGTCGTGTCCAGCTCCTTGAGACCCCATGGACTGCAGGATATAAGGCTTCCCTATCCTTCACCATCTCTCGGAGCTTGCTCAAACTCATGTCCATTGGGTTGGTGAGGCCATCTAACCATCTCACTCTCTTGTCATTCCCGTCTCCTCCTGCCTTCAATCTTTCCCAGAATAAGGGTCTTTTCTAATGAGCTGGCTCTTTGCATCAGGTGCCCAAAGTAATGGAGCTTCAGTATCAGTCCTTCCAGTGAATATTCAGGACTGATTTCCTTTAGGATGGACTGGTTTGATCTCNAATCTTTCCCAGAATAAGGGTCTTTTCTAATGAGCTGGCTCTTTGCATCAGGTGCCCAAAGTAATGGAGCTTCAGTATCAGTCCTTCCAGTGAATATTCAGGACTGATTTCCTTTAGGATGGACTGGTTTGATCTCCTTGCAGTCCCAGGGACTCTCCAATACCACAGTTCAAAAGCATCAATTCTTCAGCACTCAGTCTTCTTTATGGTCTAACTTTCATATCCACACATGACTACTGGAAAAACCATAGCTTTGACTAGATGGACCTTTAGTGTGTCACAATTAGCAATAAACTAGATAATTAAAGTAATTTATTTCTTTTTAATCAGAGTATTAAAATCCATATTAGTCAGGTAGATAAAACAGGGATAGTATCTGGGGCAAGAAAAAGGCTGAAGAGTAAGAAAAGAAAGTGAAAGTGTTAGTCACTCGGTCGTGTGACTCTTTGTGACCCCATGGACTGTAGCCTGCCTGGTTCCTCTGTCCATGGAATTCTCCAAGCAAAAATACTGGAGTGGGTTTCCATTTCCTACTCCATGATGGCAGCCTTACTATTCCCTAATCAAAATGTGCACTTCTACACATGAGGATCCATGTATTCTATTCTCTGGTGACCAGGGACCCCACAGTCCTGCTTTGATCAATGACACAGCATCTTCTGCCATAGGGACTTTATACGAGAGGGCTGAAAATCCATATATAGTGACAAAAGGCCAACATTTTATAGACTACGGAATAAACAACATCTACATTTAAAAACAATGAATATTTGTTTCTGTTACTCTTCTCCATGAGGTAATTATGGAAACAATTTAAGGAAAAATAAACACGTAACAGCCAGAGATGCACAAAGTTACACAGATTGAGCAGAGGAAACACAACAGATATTGTATACTGTAAAAAGGACAAGAGACATAAGGTGAACGGCTCACCTCTTCTGTCCTTCGAGTCAGAATTACCTGTGTAATAAGTAAAAAAACAGAAATGTTCACTCAGATTAAAGAAAAACATTATTAAACCTAATGTAAGTCAAAATAAGCTCTAGGAATACAGATATTTTTCCCTTGTATATGCTGGAGCTAGAATGAGGCACTCGCAAACAACTGGGAAATAAGACTGCCAGATTCATTAAACTTTTATCAATGATCTGGCCTTCTCCCTAAGGACAAAAACAACACAGCATCAATGTTCATAAAATGTACAAGAATGTAAAGAGTAATATAAACACAATGGTTCTTGTGGTCTTTATGTCCTTTTAGGCCATCAAAATGCAACAGGTCAAAATTAAGTTAAAAATACAAAAGACCAGGATTGGGAGCTCGTATATTTTGTTATTTGCAAAACTGTACAAACACTTTANTGTATTACTCTGAGTGAAACAGAACACCATTATGAGGTTTCTGAGCATAGTATGATTTGACTTTATTTTTGAAGCGTCTCTCTGACTGAGTTCTTGAGACTAGCCTATAGTAGAAGCAAGGGGAAAGGGTAGAAGAAAGGTGACTTGTTAAGAAGTGATGGCAATTATCCAAGAGAGAGCTGATGATGCTGGCTCAGACCAGGCTAGGAGAGGTGCAGGTGGTGAAAAGTGGTTGGATGCCAAATATACTTTTTGGAGGAGGAGCCAACAAGATGTGGATGTGAAAAAAGAGACAAAGAGGAGTCAAGGATGACTCTAAAGTTTTTGGTCAGAACTAATTAAGGGTAGGATCGTCATCCACTGAGGAGGTGTAGACTGTGGGTGAAGCAGGCTTTAAAAGGAAGAATGAGAGTTCGAGTTTGGACTTGTTAATTCTGAGATGTCAAGTTGGCAGTTGGATAAAGGTCTAGAGTTCAGAAGAGAAGTCTGGGCTGGAGATACACTTTTGGCAGCATGTAAATGATATTTAAGTCTGTGAAACTAAGCTGAGATAACCAAGAAGATAGAGATGTGTATAAGAGACAGATGCCATCCAACCATCTCATCCTCTATTGTCCCCTTCTCCTCCTGCCTTCAATCTTTCCCAACATCAGGGTCTTTTCCAATGAGTCAGCTCTTTGCATCAGGTGGCCAAAGTTTTGGAGCTTCAGCTTTAGCATCGGTCCTTCCAATGAATATCCATTCCTTTAGGATGGACTGGTTGGATCTCCTTGCAGTCCAAAGGACTCTCAAGAGTCTTCTCCAACACCACGGTTCAAATGCATCAATTCTTCAGCGCTCAGCTTTCTTTGTAGTCCAACTCTCACATCTGTACATGACTACTGGAAAAACCATAGCTTTGACTAAACTGATCTATGTTGGCAAAGTAATGTCTCTGCTTTTTAATATGCTGTCTAGGTTGGTCATAGCTTTCCATCCAAGGAGCAAGCATCTTCATGGCTACAGGTACCATCCACAATGATTTTCATTTTTATATAATAACTTTGATTTTGACTGTATAATAATCAAAGTTTTTTTGGTTATTATATTCATAATAACGAGCAGTATTTCCTGCTAGTTGTTAAAAAATGAGAAAGTAATGGATATACCTGCACAGTGTGTGACCTACGGTAAGTTTGTCTTCAGTAAATTTAAGCTTTTTCACCATTCTGTTCCCTAGTATATTTATTAATGTGTGTGTGTGTATATATATATATATATATACACATACTAGAGAAAGAAACGGCAACCCACCCCAGTGGTCTTGCCTAGAGAATCCTGTGGACGGAGGAGCCTGGTGGGCTGCTGTCCATAGGGTCCCGCAGAGTTGGACATGACTGAAGTGACTTAGCACGCACATATGTATCACAGAGTCTACTTTAGAGAATGTGGTCTGGAAATATCTTCGAAGGTGGATTAACGTGCCTTCCAGATAATGGGGGTTGGGGAGATGAAGAGGTCTCCCTCGTCACGTGTCTGAGGAACACACCCAGTGCTGCCTGCGGATGGGGCCGAGTGGCTTGCTTGTGAGGGTGCTCTGTGATAAGGGCACACGAGACTTTCATCTCTGGACTTTTGGACTGCTTCCAGCAAGTAGGTCGCCCCTGACGGTGTGAATCACAGACGGTCAGGGAGGCATTTGCAAGGCGCAGATACAGTCACAAGACCAGGAGGTTTTCAAAATGTGCTCTGCCCTGTGAAATGATTTCTCTCGCCTCCCAGTTACTGCAGAAGAGGATTGACCCTTGGCTGTTGAGGCCTCATGGGCTGAATAAGCCAGGGTCTAGCAAATGATAAACCTCAGGTTTTTGTCTGATTTGCAGTTGTCTGCATATTTGCCTTGGTCTTTTTGTTCAGCTGGCAGAGAGTACAAAGTTTTAGAGAAAACAGGACCTACCTGAGAGATGGCGTCTGTTCTGATTGTATCTGCTTATATAATAAATCACTCTGCCAGTTAGTGGGGTAGAATAACCTTCCTGTAATACTGATGGGTTCTGTGGATTAGGGATTTAGGGTTCAGACAAGGGCCCAGTGGAGGTTTCTGTTTCTTTTCTTTGTGGCCCTGCGGTGTGACTTACGGGATCTCGGTTCCCTGACCAGGGATCGAACCTGGGCCCCAGCAGTGAAATCACTGAATCTTAACTGCTCGACCACCGGGGATCTCCCAGAGGTGGGTTATTTTTGCTGCACCGTTTCTGGCGTCTTGACTAGCCAGAGTCTGGAATCTCAGAGACTTTTAACTCAGGGTCTGGTGCCTGAAGGAGGCCAGAGGAGGCAGGCCTCAGAGGAGACCCGTACTTCACCTCTTCCTGTGGCTCGGGCTTCTGAGCACGGTGGACTCAGGCTCACTGGTTTGGGGGGCAGCTCAGGGCTCCGGGGCGGGCCCGGCAGCTGTGGCGTCACACCGCCCGCCACTTGCACTGAGCGCTGTCGCTGGAGCAGTCAAAGCCTGCCTGAGTCAAGAGGGGACTGCGCAGGCAGCCCCCTGCACAGGGAGAGGGGCGGGTTCGTGCCGTGACCACGCGGCCCGTCACTTACCATTTCTTTCTTTGGCCGCACTGGCTCCCAGCTGCCGCGCGCGGAGCCCTTCACTGCAGGGTGCGGGCTCTTCGTTACGGTGTGCAGACTTCTCAGCAGTTATAGCACAACAGGCTGAGTTTCCTCGTGGCGTGTGGGGTCTTAGTTCCCCGACCAGGGCTCAAACCCATGTCCTCAGCGTTGGAAGGCAGAGCCTTAACCACTGGGCCAGCAAGCAAGTCCCCAGGCCGTGTTTTAAAACCACCAGAGTCACAGCCCCATGTGGCCTCACCCTACACCAGTATCACTTCACAGGAGGCCTGGGATGGATCGCTGGATCGGGAAGACCCCCTGGAGGAGGAC
Organism: Neotragus pygmaeus; assembly: GCA_006410875.1. NCBI lineage: Eukaryota > Metazoa > Chordata > Mammalia > Artiodactyla > Bovidae > Neotragus > Neotragus pygmaeus. The sequence continues at coordinate 421,243 of SJYV01050914.1, read as the reverse complement.
GTGGCAACCCACTCCAGCATTGCTGCCTGGGGTCTCCCGCGAGCGGAGGAACCTGGTGGGCTCCAGTCTGTAGGGTTGCAAAGAGTCGAACACGACTGAGTGGCTGAACACGCACGCCAGCATCGCAGGCAGGGAGCACAGTTGAGAAACCCTCCTCTCAGGGAGGAAGCCCCCCAGGTCCTCACGCTGCCCTTCCAGTGGCCTATGGCTGGCGATGGATCCCACGGCGTGGCCACCCTTCGTGCAGAGTGGAGATCAGAAAAGTGAGAAATGGCCAGGGGGCAGGACTGTCAGGATCACCACAGAACCTGTCACGGTCCAGCCTCCAGGCCTGGCAACCCCGCTGCCCGCAGGAAATCGCTCCATTCACACGGAAGGGCGGGGCCAGGTGGGGATGGCTGTTTGGATTGCAGTCTGAGATGCCAAAGACTTCAGTTATGTTTGAGAAACACTTGATGCTCTTTTCCTCCTGTGGAGACTGGAAATGCAGGTGAACCTGTGACAGGCTCCAGGGAGCCCTACGGTGAGGAAGCCTGGTGGGTTTACCTGTCTCAGCAGCTATTTTTTCATGGAGCCCTTTCTGACGTGTAACTCCTGCTAAAGAGAAGAATGAACTCGTTGACGAGAATGCTGTCATAAACTCTTCTTTCTCGGATGTGCTTAAAAAGGGGCGTCATTTTCGCAGTGGTTTATGGAGCAAGCTTGTCTCCAGANGGCCGCGTGGGCAGGCTTCCAGGCGCTCCCCGTGGCCTCGCCCGCGAGCTGGGACCGTCGCGGGGCGCACGTCCGGGGCGTGACTGGGGCCTGTCCTCCGCAGGGGGAGATGTTAGATAACATAGAGCTGAATGTCATGCACACGGTGGACCACGTGGAGAAGGCTCAGGAGGAGACCAAGAGAGCCGTCAAGTACCAGGGCCGGGCCCGGAAGGTGAGCCCCCGCCGCCCCCGAGGGCAGGGCCATCGAGCGCACTCTCGCTGTCTCCTCCCTCTCCGCGTCTCTCTGCTGCCGCCACCTCTTGCATCTGGGGAAAGGGCGCCATGATTGACCGTATTGAGAACAACATGGACCAGTCCGTGGGCTTCGTGGAGCGGGCCGTGGCAGACACCAAAAAGGCGGTCAAGTATCAGAGCGAAGCTCGCAGGGTGAGCCCCGCGTCTCGGCGGGACTGGCCGGCTTCTCCTCTGCCTGGTTGCCCCATCCACGTCCCTGAGACCCCCCTGCCTTCCCTCTGTCCAGCCTCCTCCAAAAGCCTTCATCAGCTCTCCCTAGAGAGTAGCTCCCCGTCCCTCCCGGCGTGTCCTGCATGGATCTGGCTCCCGCCGTCTCCACACAAGAGCCCACACTGGCAGGCCGCTCTGCGGGTGGACCCGTCACCGCCCAGCGTTGCTGCTGGTCTGCTGGACAGAGCTATCGGTCCGTCCAGTGTTACGTGGCTCCTCTGCCCTTCAGAAACTTCCTCTGCCTTCCACTCAGCCCACACCTGTCCTCTTTGGTCTCTTTTCCCTGTTGTGAACCCAGCCATGTGCTGATGGCTGTGTGAACGCTCAGGGCACACCTGTGTTTTCTACTTGATAGATCAAACAGCTGAGAATCACTTTAGTCCCTGGCCACCTAGGAGGAGTAGGAACCTGGGATTCAAGTTCGGGTTCCAGCCCAGCTCTTCCCATCACCTCCTCCTGCTCGCTGCCCGCCCCGCCTCTAGTTCTGGTGCCCCTCTTGCTCGGAGCATCTCTGCTCAGTCACCGCAGTAGCCAGCTCGGGTGGGGTTTGCTTTTTAGCCTGCTCTTTTCTGACTTTGTGCTCTGATATTTCCATTCTTCAGTTCTTTTTCTTCCAACTTCACCTGTTGCTTGGGCAGGTGTCTAGGGAGCTGGGAAGTTGTTTCACATGATGAATCTTGTCCTCTTCAGGACAGGACCTGTACTTTCAGACCCTCAGTCACTGTCCTGGGTTTGATAGGTGGGAGTGTTCTTTGGCGGAGAGGTGGATGGGAGTTTGCATTTAGGACTGTGTCTTCATACTCTCCTTGAAAAGGAAGAGCTCAGTCCCATTATGTCTTGGTTTACTGCTGCTTAGAGACCCCGTGAAGGTGGCGGTTACGCCTGTCCACACGAGAGGGCTGCAGTGTGAGCTCGGAGCTGAAGGAGGCCCCGTGTTCCCACCTGCGGGCCCTGCTAGTGCAGAGGCAACTTAAGCAAGAGACCCCGGCAGAGCATCTTTGTGCAGGGGTGCCCGCTTTTCATTTCACTCTGTCTGGGTCGATAAGATGCTTCCGGCGCCGAGGTGGGTTTTGGATGGCTGACTGCGGCTTCTTGGTGGTCTGTAGTAATGACGTGTTTTCATTTCTCTTATCCCTCTCTCCAGAAACTGGTAATTGTCATTGTGATAGTGGTTGTGTTGCTGGGCCTCTTAGCGTTGATTATCGGACTTTCCGTTGGGCTGAAGTGAGGGCGGCCGCGCTGACGTGTAAGTAAAGGGGCGGCTCTCGGGCCGCTGCCGGCCCGCTCCTGAGCACCCAGCCTGGGGTTTCCGGCCCTGCGTCTCCTCTCACGGCTGCCGCAGACACGCCGAGTGCCCCACACTGTCCTGCGCCTGCTCCTGCCTCTGTCTCGCCCTCTTCCTGGGCCCTGGCTGCAGCCGGGCTGGGTCTCTCGCTGGCTTGCTCCCTGAGGTCTGGCTCTGGTCTCGTCGACGTGTTCTTCGTTTCCCGACACCTCGTCTTCACTCCCCGTCCCGAGCAAGCCTGCTCCTCAGCTGGCTGCGGGCTCCAGCCGGGATTGGGGTGTGTCCTCTGAGTTCTCGCTGTCTTTCGGGGCTGTTGGGCTTTGCCTTCCCTTTCCTTTCCTTGTAAATGGAGCTTTGAATCGGGATTCGTGGCCGTCGGGTTTTGCTAGTGGCTGACTGGCTGGATCTCGAATGATATGGCCGCTCAGGTGTTTTGAGTGTGCAGTTGTGCCAACACCTGACACAGGCATCACTGGCTCCTCACACCACCTTCAGGAGACAGGCGCTGGTGTCACCTCTGTTCTATAGGTGAAGANAGGAACCTGGGATTCAAGTTCGGGTTCCAGCCCAGCTCTTCCCATCACCTCCTCCTGCTCGCTGCCCGCCCCGCCTCTAGTTCTGGTGCCCCTCTTGCTCGGAGCATCTCTGCTCAGTCACCGCAGTAGCCAGCTCGGGTGGGGTTTGCTTTTTAGCCTGCTCTTTTCTGACTTTGTGCTCTGATATTTCCATTCTTCAGTTCTTTTTCTTCCAACTTCACCTGTTGCTTGGGCAGGTGTCTAGGGAGCTGGGAAGTTGTTTCACATGATGAATCTTGTCCTCTTCAGGACAGGACCTGTACTTTCAGACCCTCAGTCACTGTCCTGGGTTTGATAGGTGGGAGTGTTCTTTGGCGGAGAGGTGGATGGGAGTTTGCATTTAGGACTGTGTCTTCATACTCTCCTTGAAAAGGAAGAGCTCAGTCCCATTATGTCTTGGTTTACTGCTGCTTAGAGACCCCGTGAAGGTGGCGGTTACGCCTGTCCACACGAGAGGGCTGCAGTGTGAGCTCGGAGCTGAAGGAGGCCCCGTGTTCCCACCTGCGGGCCCTGCTAGTGCAGAGGCAACTTAAGCAAGAGACCCCGGCAGAGCATCTTTGTGCAGGGGTGCCCGCTTTTCATTTCACTCTGTCTGGGTCGATAAGATGCTTCCGGCGCCGAGGTGGGTTTTGGATGGCTGACTGCGGCTTCTTGGTGGTCTGTAGTAATGACGTGTTTTCATTTCTCTTATCCCTCTCTCCAGAAACTGGTAATTGTCATTGTGATAGTGGTTGTGTTGCTGGGCCTCTTAGCGTTGATTATCGGACTTTCCGTTGGGCTGAAGTGAGGGCGGCCGCGCTGACGTGTAAGTAAAGGGGCGGCTCTCGGGCCGCTGCCGGCCCGCTCCTGAGCACCCAGCCTGGGGTTTCCGGCCCTGCGTCTCCTCTCACGGCTGCCGTAGACACGCCGAGTGCCCCACACTGTCCTGCGCCTGCTCCTGCCTCTGTCTCGCCCTCTTCCTGGGCCCTGGCTGCAGCCGGGCTGGGTCTCTCGCTGGCTTGCTCCCTGAGGTCTGGCTCTGGTCTCGTCGACGTGTTCTTCGTTTCCCGACACCTCGTCTTCACTCCCCGTCCCGAGCAAGCCTGCTCCTCAGCTGGCTGCGGGCTCCAGCCGGGATTGGGGTGTGTCCTCTGAGTTCTCGCTGTCTTTCGGGGCTGTTGGGCTTTGCCTTCCCTTTCCTTTCCTTGTAAATGGAGCTTTGAATCGGGATTCGTGGCCGTCGGGTTTTGCTAGTGGCTGACTGGCTGGATCTCGAATGATATGGCCGCTCAGGTGTTTTGAGTGTGCAGTTGTGCCAACACCTGACACAGGCATCACTGGCTCCTCACACCACCTTCAGGAGACAGGCGCTGGTGTCACCTCTGTTCTATAGGTGAAGATGCTCAGGCTTAGGGGAGTTGAGTAGCGGGCCACGCTGGCGCGCACGGCTAGCGGCAGCCGGGGGAACTCTGGCTGAGCTACTCTTCGTGAAACAAGGTGGCCACTTCTCATCGCCTGTTAAGTCCAGAGAGCCTCAGAGGAGGGCGACTTCAAAACCTAGGCTGCTCATTTGTAAAAAATCTGGTAAAAACAGCAGAGCTGGCCACTGATGCAGGGCTCCGTGCAGCAGCAGCAGCAGCATGCGAGAGACCTGGTGCTGGGACTGTGAAGGCTTCTGTGACTCCTTAAGTACGTTTCTGACTAAAGCATAGCATCATGGATGGTTAAAAACAGACTGGCAAACTGAAAAGGTGAACGGAATTAACTTTTAATATTATTGCCGATAATCATATGCCACGTTCACACACTCGGATGTGGTTTTACATCATTCAGACTGTTATCAACAGTTTGGTACCCAGTTACAAGGTCACAAACATCATTTCTCAACACCCAGATCTCTTTGGGAAGCTCATGTTGAGCAAGATGGCGAATATGCTCTCAATTATTCAACACGTTCCCAGCGCTGGAGGTCTGCTATCTGCTTTGCTATGACTAACAGTATGATTAACTTTTATAATGTTTTCCTCTTTCTTACAAATTCATAGAAGGTGGGTTACTGAGGTAATAGATACGTAGATGTGATACCAGAGCTGACCCTTCACTTTTTGCCTGTTTGCCTTTTTTTCCTTCCTCCTCCTCCCATGTGACTAGAGGATCTCAAAGTCAGATTATTTTTAACCCTAAACATTCAGCTTCTTGAGACACACACCCATTAGGCGGCTGATCTCTCGTAAGTAACTAATTGATTTGCTTTTTTCCCCTCCTGGTCCTCGGACTCTAGTCCTTGACATCTTTTTGTTTGTAGAATTTTGTTTTGACTCTTCACAATCCCCTTGGAAAGGATATTAACATTAAGAAAAGGTATAATAGTCAGTATGTCTCTAAATCCATGGATGAAGGATGTCTTCCAAATTCACAGGGCCCCTCACCATTCCTAACTCCAGGAATTCAGAATGTAAATCATTTTGTAAAATGAGGAGGCAGATCAATCCATTGTTTTGGGCTGAATACCTAGCTTCTAAGATGCTAAGTTGCTGAGCCCTTGCTGGGTCGCTTCCCTGCTCCCTGACCGAGTCCAGGCCGACTGGCATACGGGCCTGGACTCGGGACTCGGGAGTCGGACCTCATAACAGAAGACACCTGTGCTCTAGGATAACAGCATCACCTCCATTTTCATCAGGGAAGCTCGGTGGAGCTCAGGGAAGTTACGAACTTGCCCAAAGCCTGCTCAGCTTGCAAGGTGGAGCAGCCATGACAGGCGTCCTGGACGTGTCCGTGCCTGTTCACTGTGCCTTTCTGCTTCTAAGACAGGCTGGGTGGGCGTAGAGGGAGGAGACTCCAGTGCCAGCAAGCCTCTGAGCTGCATTCGGAAGGAGCTGACGGGGGCCCTGCACACAGCGCGCGTGTTTCCCCAGCGACCGTGCCTCTCCACCCACACGTCCCTCCACGGAGCTGAGAGCCCCTGGGAAGGGTTCCGAGAGGCCCAGGGGTTCCCTTTTTCCCCCTCTGTCTCTTGTAACAGGGCTTTTGGATCTTCCCAGGTGGCTCAGTGGTGAGGAATCCACCTGCCAAGCAGGAGATGTGGGTTCGATCCCTGGGTCAGGAAGGTCCCCTGGAGAAGGAAATGGCAACTCACTCCAGTATTCTAGCCTGGGAAACCCCATGGACAGCGGAGCCCAGCGGGCTGTAGTTGGTGGGGTCACAGAGTTGGATACACTGAGCGACTCCACAAGACGAGCACGTGGGGCTCTTGCGTGCTGGGTGCTTCCTTTAGGCTCCGCCGCGATGCCTGCCGGCTGTCGGGCGCGTGCTGAGTCTTCCACGATTCTGTCTGCAGCTCACCTCTCCTCTCCGCCTTCCAGGTGTGTGGCTGAGTCTTACTGTCGCTCTTCACCGTCACCCGTGGTGCTGACCCGACCAGCATCTCCCCCGCGCCTGTTGTAGAGCCCAGTTTCACCCCAGCCTGGTGTGGCCACCACCCCCGCCTCCAGCTGGGAGCAGAGTGTGAATGGCCTTCCTGAGAGAGTGCACCCCATTCCTTGGTTTCCCTGTAAGCACCCCTGGGCCCGGCCCGCAAACGGTCTCGCCCGGGAGGAGCCTGGGCTCCTCGCCACCTTTCCTGCCCCACCGGCTCTGAAGCACCTCCTCCTGGACTGTAGGAACCACGCCGGCCTCTGTCTCCCCTCCGATGTGTCAAACTGTGTCCTGTGCCTTGGGGAGCCCGCTTGAGACCGCCCCAGGTGCTGGACTGTCTACCTCACGGAGTGTTCTCCCCAGCACTATAATGGGTTGTTTTAAAATGGGATATCTTTAACAAAACAAGGGGATTCTTCCAAGTTTGGCAACAGTAAGACTCGGGCCTGAGTCTCCTGCCTGGCAGGATCCCAGTCCTCCCAGCTTGTGGTCCTTGTCTGAAAGCAGGAGGTGCGGGCGGAGGTCGCTGAGGTCTCAGAAGCTGGCTTCTCTGAAGGGCAGCCTGGAGACAGCGCTCTGGGTGCTGAGCTGCGTGGCCGCCTTCCACCTCTGCCTCTGCCGAACCTCCTCACGTGGACTCAGACGCACCGCCTGAGACCGTCATCTGAGGCTACTGTCTGTCCAGGCTGGGCTGTGGCATCACCGTTCCCATATCTGGGTCTTGGGAGCTGGCTGTTCACTGCGGGGAGGGCCAGAATAACCGGGCCTGTAAAATCAGCCGGGGCTCAGGTCCTTGGGGGTCAGGCTCTGGGAGCTTTCAGACGGGGGCGGCTGTGAGTATTCAGGCATTTCATGTGTTCCCGATGTGTTTTTATAATCGTATGTGTGACATGTATGTACATATATGCAGGGTCTCTCAGGAAGTAGGAAATGGAAATGAGGATATTCTAACCTCAAAAGAATAACTTGAGCTAGGCTAAAAATCAGGAATCATAGTAGAAACGTGATCTTCTCATGTCACTGGGGAAACTTGCTGTTTTCTACACAAGCGCTCAGACCACCCAGATGGCTGGGATGGGCACCAGGCGGGTCCCCACTAGCAGACACGAGGAGGGACGAGCTCACCACCCCTCCCCGCTGGCTGCCCGGGCTGGGCTTGTCCTGAGAACACCCCGTCGCAGTCTGGTTTTGTTCACACCGTGGGGCTGTCCTGTGTCCAGGACTAAGCCAGCTCAGGAAGCCAAGGTCCACTCAGCAGTTCTTCCTGCTCCCAGGTTAGTGGACTTGATAGACTCCTTGTTGCCCCCGCTCGTCGTGGAGGAAACAGCAGCCAGGAAGGCTCTAAGCTCCCGCTGGCCCTGGCCAGCCTCCCGATTCGCACTTCAGCTTTGACTTGAGTGCCTTCGAGGACGGGGGAGCAGCCTGACCCAGGCCCCCCGCCTTCCCGTGGGGCCACTCACTCAGCCAGCGCCCAGCACTCAGACGGAGCCGCGGGGTCCCCGTCGCCTGTGGCTGTGACGTCCGACTCAGGCCTGGCTCCAGCAATGCAGGCAGCCAAGCTCCAGTCAGCCCTTGGCTCTCCTGAGACTCAGGCCTGGGGCTTATCATTCGGATACAAGTGAAGGGTTTTTTGCTCTTTTTTTAAAATGTAAACTGGATACTTTTAATTGCTAATTTAAAAATAAATGACTCTATGTACTGACTGTGAAGTGGTTCTGGCTCCGGTCCCCGTGAAACACTTGCTGATGATCAGGCTGCCCCACGCGGTGACTTGTGTTTGTTTTGGAAAGGGGTGAAAAAAATTTTTAACCGTATGCTAGAGCAGATGGATCCAAAGTTCTGATTTTTGAAAATGGTTTAACTCCCAAAGAATGCACTGTGAAGATCCATGTACTTGGATCTTAGATTCAAGGGATTCCCCCCAAAAGACCGGCTTACTCACTGAGAACTTCTGTGGCTCTGGGGTAAGTGGGCTGGGCTGGTGTGACGCAGCCGCAAGGCACAACGGTCCTCTGAGCTTGCTGTTGCCTGTGGCTCTCACGGAGAGTGCTGTGTCTCTGAGCATCCTGGGTTCTAGAAGCCAGATCCATCTTCCTTTCCCTTCACGTCCACTTCCGGGCCCACACCCGTCCCTGCCTGCCTTCCTCTGACCCCCTCTCTGCAGTGACCTCGTTTCTCACGTGCTTTTTCTTTCCTCGTCTGTCTGAGCAGAAGAAGATCATGATCATGATCTGCTGTGTTATCCTCGCGATCATCTTAGCTTCTACTATTGGGGGCATATTTGCCTGAAACCGACAGGTGAGCTGTCTCTGGGGGCCGGGGGCGGGGAGGGCCAGGCCTGCTTCCAGCTGAGATGCTTGTGTCCTGGAGGCCTGTCACCCGGTGCTTTAATCAGCGTGGGCCTGGGCGCTGCACTGACGGTTGGAGAAAACCCAGAAACAGGGACACGAGTGGAGAGGGGGCTGGGAGAGCGCGGGTGGACCGGGAGGCAGGAGGCGCTGGCGGTCCTGTGAGCAGGCCGGGCAGCAGAGGGTTTCGTCGGGAAGCCTTTGCCCAAGGGTGTTGGCTTCCTGTAGCGAAGGCCCTCCCGCAGCGAAGGCTTTGGCACGGGGGAACGTGGAGAACAAACCCGTTAGCGACTAGAAGCACCTCGAGCCTCTGGAGGGGGCCGCAGGGTGAGCCCAGAGTAAGGAACGCCCTTCCCTCGGAGGCCAGGGAGGTCTGTGCGGCCGAGCCGGCCCTCGCGCCCGCGGACGGGAGTGCTGCCGCGACCGCCCCTCGTCTCTGTCCTTTCAGCCGCACAGATGGACCCTCCCCCGCCGTCTCAGTGCTCCTTCCACCCTGTGGGGCCGCCGCTTCGCCGCCGCAGACTCCTCCCAAGCTCTTCTTGCCGTTGTGAAACCTCGTGTGAAACAGGACCCCAACCCTCTCCCCACGCAAAGGGACGCAAAGTGAGACTTAGGAGACTGTGGCCTGGGCGGCAGGCAGGGTGACTGGGTGCGGAGTATGGCTCTGTGTGGGGGTTAGAAGGCGGCACAGGGACGAGAACGCGAAGGAAGACCCTTCAGGAAACGGGCTTGGAGCAGGAGCCCCCTGACTGGGGCTGGGGCGGGGCCTCGCGGGGGTGGCGTCCATCCGGAGCTGCTGTTCCTGCACTTCCCGGTCCAGGTCTCACCTCTGACCCCCGCTCCGTGTCCCCGTCCTTCAGAGCCTCCGTCTCTGAGGTGACCCTATGAGCCGGAGCTCGGCTGCTCACTGCACAGCGCCTGTCACTTAGAGCTGCCGTCTGTCCACTCTACTAGGCTGATTTCTGCTATGGACGAATCCTTGGTTTTGATTCTTCAGTACTTTAAGCCATCAGTGGGAAATGATCTATATCACAAGTCTATAAAAATGCCAGAGTGGGCTGATCCACTTATGCAGAAGTATAGGAGCGCCCCTTCACCCCCCATTTCCACAACATACTCTTTAAAGTCCATCTACGGGAGGTGGGGATAGGAGTTGTGCATAGACTGTTACTTTGCGGAGAGGGCTGGCCCAAGGATTGTGGTTCTGTAATTAAATGTGGACCCCAGAAGAAACAGGTTTATGCTGTGACTGAATGCCCCACAGTCATCAACACTGCTCCGTGAGCCCTAACAGGTGACGACGTGAGGTCAGAAGGCCAAACGACCCGTCATCCTCACTCCTGGTCCATGCTGCCAGCCAAAACGGGCTGCGGTGGCCAGCAACGTGCGCACGGCAACCTGTTCCAAACACTGTCCTCTATTCAAGGTCCGGGTGTGTTCTAATGCAGCTTAGTGACTATTGTATGAGAGATTCACTAAAAATACATTAAAAATCACAGTATACGATTCTTGAGGATCACTCAACTGCTTAGATGAAAGTATTTTGCCATCAAGTCTAACTTTTTAAGAAAGGGGGGTAAAAAAAAATGGACACTTAAGTCAGTGTGCTGTTTTCTGCCCACTTTCAAAGCAAATATTTCCATCAATCCATATCTCCTTTGGTTTGCATACAGGATAGCAACCAATGCTAGCTAGCTCTGAAAAAGAGATGAATTTTGTTCAAGGCAAACACAGAGCTGGAACCACGGGCCTTTGAATGACCCAGGCCCTCGCTCATTCAGCAGTAGGGACCTGAGTGCCGGGCGACCCCTGCCCTGTGCTAGGACCTATAAGGACACAGATACAGAGCCAAGCACTCTCCATCCTCAGGTTTCAGGCTCAGGAAGGGCCGCAGCATTCAGCCTTCCCAGCAGGTCCTTTTGCTGAAAGGCAAGGGCATGTCTCCTGCCAGACTGTCCACCCCCCCCTTCCGTGACCGAGAGAAGATGGGTAGCTGGGCACAAATAAACATGTTGTCAATTATTCTGTATACTGCTGTTTTCTCTCTGTTTTTCCAGAAACAGAAGTTTGTAACTAGTAAAGTGGCATAAAAACTAGCTCCTGAGGTGTGTATATATAGAAGATTGACTTGTGTCAGAAGTGGGAAAGGACACGTGATTTAGCCTTGAAGACATTCCTCTTTCCACTGAGAACCAGTCAATCAGGTCTGGTTCTTAACCCTTCAAGGGACTGAGCGACCAGTGAGAAGTCACATCATCTTGAGCTGATGCTCACATTTTAATATAATGCACTTAAAAGAATCTGACAGGTGATGTACAGTTTTTCAGACCGTCTTTTCATATGCTGCTCCTCGGTTATGACATCAGAAGNCTTCAAGGGACTGAGCGACCAGTGAGAAGTCACATCATCTTGAGCTGATGCTCACATTTTAATATAATGCACTTAAAAGAATCTGACAGGTGATGTACAGTTTTTCAGACCGTCTTTTCATATGCTGCTCCTCGGTTATGACATCAGAAGTACCCAAACACCCGAAGGGCTGGCTTAGGGGCACGAAGGCGTGGTTCCCGCTCCTGAACCTCCCTACACGCGCTCAGGCATGCAGAACTTGCCCCAGTGACGCCCCCGGTGCCTCAGGTCGTAGGGGCTCAGCACCTTCCGTATCCCCAGCATGTTGGCGGTGGCAATGCGCTCAAAGGTCCAGGGGTTCTGGTTGTTCCGTTCTCGCTCCTCTCGGTCTTTCCGCATCTTCTCTAGAGTCTCACGGCTCACGGCCTTGGCAGGGAAAGGCAACTTGTGGGCAACTTGGTTAAGGATGCCTTGTACCTCCTGGAATTCGCAGCGCCCGCCCACCTCGACTATGAGGCGGCCCGCCTTCACCGGAGTCACGTAGTGGTCGATGGCACCCTTGCCGCCCCCCATGCGCTGCCCCATACCCTTGCGGGTGATGGCCTTGAATGGGGCTGGTACTCGCCATAAGGCAAACATGTTCTTGGGGTCCATGAAGCGGTTGATTGTCAGGCGCATCATTTCAAAATGCCCCCAATGGAGGTAACCACCACCCAGTGCCTAGAAGTGAATGGAAGCATTAGAAACACACAGAAATTGAGATATCCTTCATTTGTGCTTTAATAGGTGGCGCTAGTGGTAAAGAACCCTACTGCCAATGCAGGGGACATAAGAGAGACAGGTTCGATCCCTGGTTCGGGAAGATCCCCTGGGGGAGGCCATGGCAACCTACTCCAATATTCTTGCTTTGAGAATTCCATGCACAGAGGAGCCTGGCATCGCAAAGAGTTGGACGCAACTGAAGCGTGCTGTTCTTACATCTGTCACGCTAACTGTGGCTTCAATGATACACATGAAAGTAAAAATTTAAATTCTAGTAAGTACAGTGGAGGGAAGGCCTAGGGTATGATACTAACAGAACAAGTGTGGACCCACTTCCGTGGATAGCCAGGGAAGACCTCTTTGAGGAGGGGAGGTTTATAGCTAACGCCAGAAGTGAACCAACCAGCCAAGGGAAAACCGATGAGCGTTCCGGGCAGAGGGATGTCCCACGCGAAGCCCACAGGGAGCCTGAGCAGAAGCTAGTGTGGCTGGGGTGGAGAGGAACGTGGGGCACACGAGGTGCTGGAAGGCTGGCAGGGGCTGCTTAGACAGGCTCTGGGAAGCAGACTTGAAAACCTCTGGCTGCCTGGTGGGAACTAAACTGGAGTCCACAGCTATTTGTGTAGGTAACGACGTCAAGTTTTCACAGACACTACCTGATGAGCAGGGTATGTCTAGACATCCCACATACTGAATCATGGATAATCTTGATCAGAGGTTTGAGTAGATCTCACTGTCTGACTATGGGATAAATGAGGTAACCCCTTCCGTCTCCTGCTTTTACATTATTTTCACTCCACATTAAAAAACATTTATGACTCAATGCTTGCTGGGTGCTGCACACCAGTTTAAAGAGCTGCTGGTGGCAGTTCTGGTGAAAGCTGTGGAGGAAGAGACCAGAAGGAACCCAAGGAGTCTGTTTTAGTCCCTGGCTTCCGTCCTGTAGCTGTTTGACGCTGAACTCACCAAGATCGCAAAGTTGCCTTCTGTGAACTCAGTGGCTTCAGTGGAAGGACCTCGTATGTCACGCAGGTTTTTAGGCTCTCTTCTCACTTTTGGCACAAGTGGTGCCCTTTCAACAAATCTCAGCTTGGGCTTTTCAGGAATGGAGACATCTAAAAGGAGCATAGACAACCAAGAGTAAGTCAAACTAAAGGATTTGACTTCGGGCAATGTTGAAGGATTCATTTTTTTCCTAGACAGATTCATAACAACCAGGTCAAAGCCTTAAAGTTACCACTCAGCAATAATTCCAAAAGTGTATTAGAGTTACCTTGTGGATGCTTTCATTGACACTGGCATCTTTTGACTATGACAGTTGTTGACAGAAATGTTTTTGAACCTTTTAAGATAGCAAAGTTTTAAATTGCCAACCAAAATGCCTTTTTAAAATGCTTACCCTAAAGGGACTGTTAGGGAAGGTATAGAGATATGAGACAGTCACAAAATAACATGAGGTAACATTTTTTCTGTGTATGTGAATGTTTTGTGTGCTGCAATTAAGCTGAATTCTTTACATGCATTATCTCATTTAATCTTCAAAACAACTTTATAGCCCTGTTTTTTTGAGGGCTTCCTTTTTAAATTTTTTAAACTTTTAAAAGTTTAACACACATATATTAAAGGGTCCAATAAAAAATGTGAATTATCACAAAGTGAACACCCAAACATACACACATAACTATCATCCAGATAAAGAAATGGAAGATAGTAATTTCAATCTCCATTTTATAGAAGAGGAACTTCAGGCCTGTGGACATTTTATAATTTGATCTGGGCCATCCAAAACAGCAAAGCCAGACAGTATGATACTGTATTGTACATAAAAGCAGCTAAGCTCCCCTGCTTGCCACATTCTTACTGGGAGACTTGCAACCTAGTACTCCTTTGATTTCTGCTCTTTGCTTTATCTGTTCAAGGGCATTTCACACTGAGAGCTGTTTACATCCTACCATGTGCTTGCCTGGTGAAGGCAGGTGGGCAGAAACCCAGGCCACACACACTACATCTTTATCAGGTCTGACACTTTGACAATATGGAAAAAAATTAACTTGTCATTTACAGTTATTTCCGTAGTAAAATAAGCATGGGTCCGTGATGGAGTCAAATATAAAACAGGAGACTTGAAGGACTACAAAAACTGCCCCCTGCCATTTGTGTGTGTCTTGGGCGTCCGTGGCAGTTCAACAGTAAAGAATCTGCCTGCCAATGCAGGAAATGTGTGTTTGATTCCTGGGTCAAGAAGATCCCCTGGAGAAGGAAAGGGCAACCCACTCCAGTATTCTCACCTGGAAAACCCCATTGTCAGAGGAGCCTGGCGGGCTATAGTCCAAGGGGTTGCAAAAGAGTCAGACACGACCAGCACACAAGAGAGACACCTGGTAACATTTTCTCCCGCCTCCAAGGCTGTATGCACTCCAGCGGATGTAGTAGTTTCACAGTTATTTGTACAAGATGAGGAGGCTTCAGAAGTCCAGGCCTTTCATATTTTTGAGATTTCCAATATATTTTCAGAAGTGTTAAGATTTATCAAATTGTGGCTAACCTTGCTGTTTATATTAATAATGCTTTTCACACAGTAGGTACATGCACATATGTGACCTCATCTGGAGCAAACACCAGACGTCTAAATTGGAGGCCGATCAGGTGCAGCTGGGAAGGGGGCTACGGGTCTCGCACCAGTTGTAGGCCATAGGGGAGGCAATCCGCTGATGGTTTTAGCGTTGAGAACACTGCCTGGCGTAGAGTACGCCTTCAATACACGGCTACTGAGTGGATGAACGGGAATGGGGGCACAAGGAAACGCCTGCTCTTCACCCACCCCCCGCGGGGTTCCATCACAGAAAAGGCTTATAAACCAGCAGACAGACGAGCTCTCACCTTCAAAGGTCGGCACCGGGAGCAGCGTCTTCAGGCCGGCGCGGGCGGGCGGCGCTGCCCACGAATCTACAAAGAAAGGTCAGATTAAACCCCGCAGGCGACGGGGCCCGGGCCTGCGGCGCTCTGCGCCTGAGGCTCCTGACAGAGCTGCGCTGCGGGCCGCGGGCTCCACTCGGCGAGGCCCGGGGCTCTCGGCCCCGAGCAGGACCGGCCGGGGCGCGGGGGCGGGCCGCGCCGCGCTCCGGCGATGCGAGACGCCCACGGGGGTGGAGTGAGGCCTGGGGGACAGGGGCAGCTGACCTGACAGGGTCGCTCGCAGGAGCGGGGCGCGGGCGCCGCGCAACAGCCGCCACATGGTCCCGCGCGGCCTGGGAGCCTCGTCCCGCGCTGGTCCAGCCGCCGCTCCCTCGGGCCGGAAGTTGCGTTCGCGCCGGTCCAGGCCGCAGAGAGTCCCGGGTGGAAGCGGAGGAAACCGGAGGCTCGGGACTTGGGTTCCGGCCTGGCGTCCGCGCGGGCTGGCGGTCCGTCCCGAGATGGGTCCGGCGGGGACGGGCGATGTCTCCGCCGAGGACCGCGCGGAGAGGGCCAGGCGCGCGTGGCGAGGTGCTGCCGTGCGGTTCACCGCAACCCACCGCCTCTCGTACCTCCGCCCTCCCGGGACAGTGGGGAAAAGCGACGGACGCATGGTTACCTTAACGTTTCCCGGGCGCCGCACTGAATGCGCCTCGTCCTGTTGAGTCCTCTGCAACAAGCGCGTCCTTACACCCACTTCGCAGATTCCACCAACAAGGCCAAAGTTTAACTTTCCCCAAGTTCCACACCGGGAAAGTGGTGCAACCCGATTTTGAGCTTAGTCTGCGGTTCCGAAACGCAGTGAACGCACAATGTGAAAACCTGGTATCCAGTTAAAACGAAAAAGGGTGTGATAATTCTGGGAGAAGTTTGGGCAAGTCATCTTTATGGGCCCGAAACTTTTTCATATTTAGAAAGAGGCTCTTTCCCCAAGCTTCTAGACGGAAAATGGGATTACCAGTCGAGGCTGATATCTACTGTACTTAAGTCCTGCTAAATCCGCCCGTGGTCTTTCTCCAAGGATTAATTTCGTAAACGGCAACAATAAAACCTGTAATCTCGCAGAGCTGTTGGAAGAACCCTCCCTGCCCACAGTTGTATGTACTTCTTGACTGTTTGCACGCTGAATCTGTATCAAATGAGTTAGTGGGTTTTATTGTAGCCACCCGTATCTGTCCCAAGAACGGCCCTGAACGGGTTAAACTTCCCACCACCCCCACCTGCCCGGCCTGGGTCAGATTTGGGGCAGCTCTTCTGTGCTCTCCTTGCCTCTCCACAAAAAGTGGGCGATTCCCACGTGCTCAGGCATTTAAAAGTCTCAAGCCGAACGCCATATAATATTGTTTTGGGTGGAGAATAAACCTGCAGTACAGACGCTCCTTGATTGGACTCTCAAGGCTTTTGGTACCCTGAAACGTCTACCTCATTACTTATTTTAAAAGAACCAAACATTAACTCAAATTTCCGCATTTAAGTAGCAACTGTAATGTCTGTCTTTTTCTTTGTAAGAGTTAAGTACAGTGGAGGCTACAAGTATGAAAATCCAGTGATCCTATCTTTATGAATTTATGTAGAGAGGATAGGATGGGAGTACAAACAGCTAACCCTGAGATATGAGAAGAATAAATAAAGGGTGTAGAAAATGGAAGGATGGACCTGAGGTCTTCCCGGATCACAGAAAATGATTTTTCCCCTCAAATTTTTCACAGCTGTTTATTTACACTTCCCTTCTGATAGTTCAGGGCTAGTCCTTTGTAGGAAAATGAGGTTCAGGGATTACATGAGTTGCTATACAGCTAGTATGGTGCAAAATAGGAAATCTTGACAGACTTAGTTTTACTGGAATGTTTGCTAGCATCTCCAAAAAGCTCATTTTCAGACTTTCCTCAGACCTTTGTTAAACATGTAAATATCTGGTTACTATTTATTAAGAAGCTCTAAAGATGAGGTTCAGGAATTCTTGTCATGAACCAGCCCTCTCAGCGATTCTAATACCTAATCAAGTTTGGGAATCTGTGCTCTGTGAGCACTTTGAAAGTTTAAAAAGTAGAGTATAGGCACAAGGCATTGTTTCTGGATTATCCAGGCCGATATCCACTGACATTTATAATTCTCCTATCTGTATAAAAATTATCTAATTTTTAATTAGATAATTAATTAAGTTAATTATTTAATTTCTTATTCTAAACTCCAGAGATGAAGATAAAAAGTCTGTAGCCCAGTCCCAGGTCCAGGTGTTGACTGAACATAACACACATGGCACACATAACATGCATACACACACACGTGTGCGTGTGTGTATGCTCTCACTTTAATAAAAATATTGGATTTTTGCTATCAGATTCTAATCAAAATATCATAATGAAATAAATAACCATGCAGTCTCTTCACTTCAGGAAGCCCACAGAACCTTCTCAAGGGGCTAGTTAATATTAGCTCTTTTTAAAAAAATAAATCCATTTAGCTTCCATATGGTGTAGAGCATTTCTAAAAGGGCAATGGTAGCATAGTTTTTTCCACAACAAAAACAACGTGCTGGCGACCTCCCCGGCGATGCAGTAGTTCAGAGTCCGCCTGCCGATGCGGATGACACGGGGTGCTCCCTGGCCTGGGAGAAGCCCACGCGCCGTGGAGCAGCTGAGCCCGTTGGCCTCAACTATTGAGTCTGTGCCCCAGAGCCTGCGACCTGCAGCCCCTGCGCATCACGCCCCGGCTGCTGCAGCCTGAACTTCTAGAGCACGCGCTCTGCACCGGGAGAACCGCCGCAGTGAGAAGCCTGTGCACACACCAGAGCAGCCCCTGCTCCCCGCAAGCAGAGAAAGCCCGTGTGCGGCAGGGAAGACCCCGCACAGCCAGAAACAGGAAAATTAAAGACACACTGTGCTCTAACACAGCATTGATGATGAACATCCTGGAGAGACCCGTGGTTCACCGAGCGCGCTCACACACACGCAGGTTATCATACTGGAGTCCTGTTTTCCTGTAGATGACGGTGGAAACAAGGCCCAGAGAGGTCTCCCTTCATTGCACGTGTATCTACCGAGCATCTAGCTTACTGCCCCGAGAGGCATGAGCGTCTACACACGTCCCAGAGCTCTCCAGCTAAATTAGAGTCAGTCAGACTCTTGGGGGGCTACTGGAGTTTTACAAGGGAGCTATTTCCAGCATTTCTCACGGAGTGAGTCAACAGGCATGAAGAATGGGTCAACTTCTAATTGTTTGACCAACGAGGGGGAGCTATCACAACAACTGTTCTCGCTTTTGTCTTGGAATTTATAGACGAGATCCACAGCATTTCTTTTTTCAGGTTTTAAAACTTATTTGCATACTAAAAAATTGTGCGTTGCAATAATTAAAATCATTTGAACAACAACAACAACAAAAAAAACGGCACTCTGATTAAACTGTGTTTTACAACCCGCAGAGCACTTTGGGCCAGCTTTTTACTCTAGATTTCACTGTCGTCCCACCCAGCTTCCTCCTTCACCAACATGTAAGTTCTTTTCCTTCCCTGCCAGCCACACAGGAAATGGAGAGGTAGGCGCGGCCTACGTTGTCAGTGGTCCTCCATCCTTTGATGTGAAAAGGGGCAGGATGGTCATATGAACTCGATCCAGCCTCTTTGCATCTTACAAAGTCAAACCGCTAAAAGCAGTAAGATAAGGCAGTGCTTGTGGAACGTACGTGCATACCGGCCTCGCACGCTGCATTACAACTCGCCTGCTTGCTTCTCTTCAATCGTCTCTTTCGAAGGCAGTGGATTATCAAACTTCTCAATCTCAGCCATACCGGGTTTGTCAGGCATGGTTGCGCAGCGTGCAGAGTGAACCACACGCGCGTGGAGTCGGGTCAGCGCTGCGGCCGCCGCTGAGCGCCCCTCGGTCCTTCTATGAGTGTTTCCAGAATAGTAAACGCATCCCCACTGTGGCTTAGTCGAGTTGTTTGCAAGCCTGTTATGACAGACCATGCTGTAATAAACATCCTGATTCACACCGTTTTGGTACTATTTTCGTATTTCTGTTGGGCAAATTCCAAAGAAAAATCACTGGATCAAAGGGATGTTCATTTAAAATCATTTTGCCTCATAAAATTGCATAAAACTAGCCTTCACCAACAATGTATGATCACGGCTGTTTATACCCACCCTTTCCAAGAAAGGATGTGAAAGTTCTTTTAGAGCTTTGCCAATTTGACAGGTGAAAAACCACATCCAATGTTATGTTAACACAGAATTGCCTCTGACTCAGTTTGGCCTGAGGCCCCAAGGTACGTGATAATTCCTGTAATTCAGATTAAGGAGTTGAGCTTCCTAGTCTGGACTTATTAATATAAAGGAGCTGATAGGGATTGGTTTTTTATTCTTAGCTACTCACTCTCCTCTAGTGTGTAGTTTGTTAGTCATGTCCAGCTCTTTGGGACCCCATGGACTGTAGTCCACCAGGCTCCTCTGTCCATGGGATTCTTCAGGCAAGAACACTGGAATGGGTTGCCCTTTTCTTCTCCAGGGGATCTCCCTGACCCAGGATCAAACCCCGGTCTCTCGCATTCCAGGCAGGGTCTTTACTATCTGAGCCACCGGGGAAGCCCAAGTCTGTAAGAACCACTGGAAAAATAAAAAAAAGGCAGGGGAAACTGGCGATTACAGTAAGGGCTTCTTTGGACAGAGTTGATATTCTGTGAGTTTCACTTCCCTCCCGGCTGGTCGGGGATGGAGTGCTCCGTGAGGCTCGCTGAGAGCCGGTTCAAGATCGTCTCATCGACACAGGACCGGGAAAGTCTCCGTCTGGAGGCTGACCAAAGCAGCCCGCGGCTTCAGAGCAGAAGGAAGTGGCCGCGTTTGCACTGATGTCAAGTCAAAGGTGTGGCTGTGCTGCTGCCCGGAAGTGGACCCCCGAGCAGAGCGCAGTCCGCAGCTCTCGTGTCCCGGCCAGCAGGACCCTCTGGAGAGGCGAGGAGAAGGAAGCCAGAGGAGTTGTGCCGATGGATGGCCAGGGCCAGCGAGAGTTACAGGCGACAGCCAGCTGCTCAGCAGAGATGGATGTGCGGCATCAAGGCACCTGAGATGTGCTCCGCGGTTGGTGTGTGTGTCCTCTGGAAACCCTGTGAAGCACCACGAGGAGACAGAGCATACCTTAAAGTGCACCCGGGCGACCTCCCTGGTGGACCGCTGGTCAAGACTCTGCCTCCCAGTGCGGGGGGTGTGGGCTTGATTCCTGGTCGGGGACGAAGATCCCGCATGCAACCTGGGCCAAAAAACCAAATCACAAAATGGAAGTAATATTGTAACAAATTCAATAAAGACTTTGAAAATGATCCACATTAAAAAAAATCGTGAAACAACTATCTCCAACCCAGTGGAATTCTGTAACAAAGTATCCCAGACTGGGTGGAGGAGCCTGGTGGGCTGCAGTCCATGGGGTCACGAGGAGTTGGATGCGACTGAGCGACTTCATTTTCACTTTTCACTTTCCTGCCTTGGAGAAGGAAATGGCACCCCGCTCCAGCGTTCTTGCCTGGAGAATCCCAGGGACAGGGGAGCCTGGTGGGCTGCCGTCTCTGGGGTCGCACAGGGTCGGACACGACTGAGCGGCGCAGCCGCCGCCGCCGCCCGGCTGTTCTGGGGGCCCGGTGTGCAGTCAAGGGGTCGGCCGCGCGGGGTTCTCCCGCGCTGCGGCAGAGGGTCTGCTCTAGGCGTCTCTGCTGGGCTGGTAGATGGCTGACCTCTCCCCGTGTCTCTTCACATCGTTTTCCCTCTATGTTGGCCTGTCATGTGTCCAAATCCCCACCTCTTATAAGGACACTAATTTTATTGGATTGGGGCATAATAACCTTGGTTACCTCACTTTACCTTGATGTCCTCTGTGAAGATCCTCGCTCCAAATAAGGCATTTTTAGGTGCTGCTGGTTAGGAATCCAGCCTACCTTTCCTAGGGGGAGAGGAGGGTACAGTCAGCTGCTAGCAGCTGCCATGACTGTAAGCCATCCCAAAGGGGTCAGAGGTGAGGGGTCGGGGGCAGGAAAGGTCTTAAGTGTTGGTAAATGTGCAGAAATGAGAACTAAAGGCCCCTCCCCTTGCCTCCACGTGTGTTTCCGCTGCGCTCTCTCTGGCTGAACCTGAAGGAGGGGAGCAGCTTTACTTCTGAACGCAATTCCAAGTTTCAACTATGACACAGTTTTGGACATTTTAGTCACTGAAGTCAATACGTTTTCTGTGACTGGGAATGACAACACAACTCTCTCTCTCTTTTTTTTAATCAAGGAGTGAGGAGAAAATGCAACAAACGGCCTTGCAGAGAGAGTCTGGATGCGCAGTCGCAGGCTAAGCTGTGGCTGGTTGCCAACCGCATTCTCTGGGCCCTGCGTTGTGGCATCGCTTGCATCCTGGTTGCACACTCTGCATCTTATTTCCGGCTGCACCCTGCTGCGTTCGGGGCTTCCCTGACCAGGGACTGAACCTGGCCCCCTGCCTTGGGAGCGCAGACTCTTAAACACTCAACCACCAGGGAAGTCCCTAGTTTGCAATTTTAAAAAATTACTAGAGATGATGAACTTTTCTCATCTTTTTGGTTTCATATCTTTTTGTCTGTTTTTCTGTATGTGTGATTCGCTTTTTTGTGTGTTTTGAGTTTCAATCACACTGTTAATTTTTTTTCTTCCAGATTCAAAGCTGCTTGTTGTGTATACTAATTCCTGTTCAGGTGTATGTGTTTTGATTTTTTTCATCTTTCAGTACGTCCTTTAACTTTTTTGAGGCATAATGATTGTAATTTTTTAAGCAGTAAAATCTACCACTGATTTTAAGAGTTTTTTTGAGACGGATTATATGATTATAAGAGACAGAGGTAAGGCTCTAACATAATTCTTTTCTGAGTTGAAAACCCTCATTTGGTATGTGACTTTATAATGTACTAAATTCCCACATTTTAATTTTTTTGAGTTCCTTCTGACATTTCACTCCACTCCCATAGTCTCTCTGTTCTGAAACCAGTGCCACACTGTTTTAATTGTTACTTTATTACACATTTTTACATACATCTGGTCAAGCTCTTCACTTTTGCACTTTACTCTGCAAAGAAATACTATGGCACATTTTGCATGCTTGGTCTTCAAGATAAAATTTAAAACTGTTCTTTTCTTTTTTTTATTTCACGTTATTTTATTCCTCCAGGTATATTGTTAGGTCCTTTGAAAACATGAGAGGGTAGGTTTTTTATTTCATTTATTTTTCTTTTTAAAAAAGTTTATTTATTTTTAATTGGAGGGTAATTACTTTACAGTGTTGCCCTGGCTAGAGATTCCAATACTACATTGAACGAAAGGGATGAGAATGGGCATCCTCGTCTTTCTGAGCTTGGAGGAAATGCTTTCAGCTTTTCATGGTTGAGTAAGATGTTGGCTGTAGGACTGTCGTATATAGCCTTCATCATATTGAGGTGTATTCCCTCTATTTCCACTTTGTTGATTCCATATTATTTTTAAGTGGGGGATAGTATTTGGCGGTAATCTTCCCTCTTCTTTCCCTTGCATCTTCACAAAAGTAGTTAGGCACAACTGACCCTTTCCTGACTACTTTTGAACTGTGGTGTTGGAGAAGACCCTTGAGAGTCCCTTGGGCAGCAAGGAGATTAAACCAGTTAATCCTAAAATAAATCAACTCTGAATATTCATTGGAAGGACTGATGCTGAAGCTGAAGCTCCAATTCTTTGGCCACCTGATGCGAAGAGCTGACTTATTTCAAAAGACCCTGATGCTGGGAAAGATTGCGGGCAGGAGAAGGGGACGACAGAGGATGAGATGGCTGGCATCACCAACGTGATGGACATGAGTTTCAGTAAACTCTGGAGCTGGTGATGGACAGGGAAGCCTAGCGTGCTGCAGTCCATGGAGTCGCAAAGAGTTGGACACGACTGAGCGACTGAACCGAACTGACCACTTCCTGTGGGAAGCAAGCTCAGCCTTTACCAGCCATGACCACTAGAGGTCACAAAAGCACTTAATATAGTCACTGAAACACCGGCATGCAGTCTGGAGCATTAGCGGTGATGCAAAATTAAATCCATACAGACTGCATTTAATTAAGGTACCTTCTCAAAGTGGAATTGTGATTCCTCATCACAGACCCATCATACCCTCCCTCCCCTGTCTGCTACCCCAGCCAATACAGATGAACACAGTTAATCACTAGTGTGCTGAGTAACATCAGTCGTGTCAACCCTCTGTGACCCTATGGACTGTGGCCCGCCAGGCTCCTCTGCCCATGGGATTCTCCAGGCAAGAGCCTTGGAGTGGCTGCCATGCCCTCCTCCAGGGGGTCTTCCCGACCCAGGGATCGGTCCCACACCTTTCATGTCCCTGCACTGGCAGGCGGGTTCTTGACCACCCGGGAAGCCCACTCAGTCACTAGGCAGGTGGTTAGAATGAGGCGTTCACACACGACACCAGCCTGGGGTCCTTGCTCTTTGCCTCCATGCCCCTCTTTCTCCTTCAAACATTAGAGCAGATGTTGGGTGCGGGACTCCACACACACACACTTTCCTTTGTGTGTGCCTGCAATTGTTGAGAAAAGGTCGTGTTGGTCTGATTTTTATTTTTTGGCTGTGCCATGCAACATGTGGTATCTTATTATTAACAGTTCTTTGACCAGGAATTGAAGCCGTGTTCCCTGCATTGGCAGTATGCAGTCTTAACCGCTGAACCACCAGGGAAGTCCCAAAGTCGTCTTTGTTTAAAATTTTCCCCCATTTTTCACTGCTCAACTATTATGTGTTGAATGGAGAAAACTTAGAAAACAGAGAAACAAATAGACAAAAATTGATCACTAATGATTCTGTCCTGCAGAGGTAACCACTATCACAGCCTGGGATGGATGATGCTGGGATGCTGTGTAGCCTAGTTTCTTCACTGGGCTGTGCGTGGATGTCTTTTCATGTTATCAAGCATTCATTTTCAACACGAACTGTCGTGACTTTTAGAACCCCATCGTATAGCTCCGCTGGGGTTCGCCTATTCTGCTCTATTGTTGGACATACAGAGGGCTTCCGTCTTCCCCATGCTACAAATGTTGTGATATGCCACGTGTGTGCGCGCACTCAGTCGTATCCGACTCTTTGAGACCCCATAGTCTGCCAGGCTTGTCTGTCCATAGAGTTTTCTAGGCAAGAACAGCGGGGCAGGTTGCCGTTTCCTACTCCAGGGGATCTTCCCGACCTAAGGATTGAACTCGTAAAAACTCGCAACAAATTAAGTGCAGAAGAAATGTGCAGGGGCGTTAGGTCGTGTCAGTTGTCTGACTCTCTGCCACCCCATGGACTGTAGCCCAGCAGGCTTCTCTGTCATGGGGTTCTCCAGGCAAGAGCACCGGGGCGGGCTGCTGTTTCCTACTCCAGGGAATCTTCCCGACCCAGAGATCGAACCCACCTCTCTTAGCTCTCGGTGTCGGCGGGTGCTTCACCACCAGCGCCACCTGGGAAGCGCATTTTCTNCTTTCCCATGGGGATGGTCTTGATCCCTGTCTCCCATACAATGTCATGAACCTCATTCCATAGTTCATCATAGATCTAATCAAAACTACAAGTGGAATTGGCTTAATTGATATGAATGGACTCCGGCTAACAATAAAAGAATACACATTCCACTTAAGTTATGGACTTCCAAGGTGGTGCTTGTGGTAAAGAACCCAACTGCCAGTTTAGGAGATGTAAGAGATGCAGATTTGAACCCTGAGTTGGAAAGATCCCTTGGAGGAAGGCATGGTGACCCACTCCAGTATTCTTGCCTGGGAAAGCCCACGGACAGAGAAGCCTGGTGTACTACAGTCCATAGGATCTCAAAGAGTCTGACAT
This sequence comes from Neotragus pygmaeus, assembly GCA_006410875.1. Taxonomy (NCBI): domain Eukaryota; kingdom Metazoa; phylum Chordata; class Mammalia; order Artiodactyla; family Bovidae; genus Neotragus; species Neotragus pygmaeus. The sequence goes on along the minus strand of SJYV01050914.1, from coordinate 396,515 downwards.
GCCTGAAGTGACTTACCATACACCCATGGAAAAATCATCAAGACTTTAGACAACATCCTAGGCAATATGGAGAGCCCCAGCAAATTTAGATGAAGTAAAAACCACACAAAGTGGGGACTTCCACTTCAAGATATAGAGGCAATTTTTACCTGTCCTTCTGCTAAATATAACTAAAGAGCCTAAACATTACATGTATATAACAATGTAAGAACACTCTGAGAGGAGGAAAGAAGGTATACCGGCTAGGAGACTCTAGGAAAGGAGCTGCCATTCTCTCAGTTTCCTTATGGTCCAACATCACAGATTGGAGTGCTGGAAAGACAGCGACCCAAAAACCCCAATAAATGCCTGTTCTCTCTAGCCAAAAGCCAAAAAGGATTAGCCTAGTCACTTTCACCTTTCACTTTCATGCATTAGAGAAGGAAATGACAACCCACTCCAGTGTTCTTGCTTAGAGAATCCCAGGGATGGGGGAGCCTGGTGGGCTGCTGTCTATGGNCTCCTGAGTTTTCTCTCTCATTGGTGAAACAGAAACCACAGCTCCTGCCCTACCTTTGGAGGGGTCGTTGGAGCTTCAGTTGGGAGGCTATGCAAAAGCTTTTTTTTTTTTTTAACCAAGTCTCCTGGGATCTTAGTTCTCCACCCAGCGATGGGATCGGTGCCCCCTGCAGGGGAAGCGCAGAGTTATCACCACAGGCCTGTCGAGGAATTCCCTGCAGCAGCATTTTGTAATGTCTGGTGTGGAAGCTGTCCTTCCGTCTCCCTCTCTTTAGGGTTGTACTGACCGCTGCCACCGGAGCGTCTTAATGTGCTGGGGTCGCTGACAACTGATTCTCCTGAAGCTTAGAATGAAAAATGGGAGGTGGGAGAGGGGAGCCAGAGATGGATGTGAGCTGGAGAGAACAGAGTGAGCAAACAGGCAGTGCTGACGCCCACAGCCATGGCCGCGGCTCTTCCCAGAGTCCACTTCACTGGGATCTGTGGTCAAAGGCCGTCAGTCAGGTTTTCCCAGAAACCGCATCTTGTCTGCTAGCCATGTTCCCCTCCCAGACTCTGCTAAGCGATCTGTATCCCTTTGGGGAAAACATCACGAACACCAGCTCTTTAGAAAGGAGTGATGCATTAAGCAAAAAGAGAAGGGGGCGGCAGAGGATGAGATGGTGAGATTACATCACTGACTCAGTGGACACGAATCTGAACGATCTCGGGAAGACAGTGGAGGACAGAGGAGCCTGCTGCATGGTGCTGCAGCCGAGGGGTTGCAGAGTCCCACACGACTCAGTGACGGGACAGCGACGTCGATGCATTAGTTGCTAGAAGTCAGTGATAGCTCGGCAGGCGAAGCTTACCTCTCCAAGTTAAGTTCTTGCCAGAGGAACCTTGAAAGCATTGGCATGTTGATGGAAGAAAGATCAGGGATTCAGGAACAGAGGGAAGGCCCCATGAGTGCCCCTGGGAAGCAATGTGAGGGATCTAGGTCACTCGAAGGGGAATGATAGCAGGCAGAGGTGACCGAAGGCTGCAGAGGAAGCTTGATTCACCTTATTCCCTTGGGAGAGACCACAGTTATCAAAATCCACGTTATATCTGTGATTCTTTTATACCTTTGCTATGATGGGGAAAATGAAATCCCAAGAGAGTCATTTTCCCATATTTGCCCAAGACTGTGGTCAACCTGGGATTCAGGCTCAGGTTGTTAGAGCCTCAGAAACCTTGATGCTGAAGCTCCAATCCTTTGGCCACCTGGTGCACAGAACCGACTCACTGAAAAAGACCCTGATGCTGGGAAGGACTGAAGGCAGGAGGAGAAGGCAGCAACAGAGGATGAGATGGTTGGATGGCATCACCAACTCGATGGACAGGAGTTTGAGCAAGCTCTGGGAGTTGNGCACAGAACCGACTCACTGAAAAAGACCCTGATGCTGGGAAGGACTGAAGGCAGGAGGAGAAGGCAGCAACAGAGGATGAGATGGTTGGATGGCATCACCAACTCGATGGACAGGAGTTTGAGCAAGCTCTGGGAGTTGGTGAAGGACAGGGAAGCCTCGCGTGCTGCAGTCCGTGGTGTTCAACACGGCTGAGAGACTGAACGGCAACAGAAACACTTGGCTTTCGACACCAGAATATTTTAGATTAGAATCAGTTTGTATAGTAGATAACTGGTGATTTCAGCCTTCAGACTGCCTGGGTAAGAAACTCTGGCATGCTGGGGTTAGGGAGAGGCAAGAAATCCACCTGGCCTTTGATATTTGGATATGAATGAGGCCCTGCCTTTTTCCAAGGACAACTTTAATTCCCAGGTACAACTTATCACAGTGTACTTTGCAGAACTGACAAACCAAATTAGCAAAAGCAAACACCTCTCTCCAGCACTAAGGAGAGCACGGTTGTCTTAAGTGAGTCATGAGCAAAACACCTGGGCTTCTTCCAGACTTCCTTTGTTCCACTACAAAGCTTTCTAGACCAGAGCCCTGGGAACACTCTTGTGTGATTCAGCCAGTAAAACGGTGTTTTGTTCTCTGGCAAAATTCCACTGACCGCAACATGATGTAGAAACTGATTTCATTTTCATTAGTTGGTTCCATGGCACACTGGGGATTTTTATCCTCTCTTATGTGCAGCATGAAAGAACTTCTAGTCTATTTATGGCCTTTGCTGATATTTATCTTAATTTTTAAAATATTAAACGATTGAGGTGGAGTTGACGGGGAACATCATCTTTGTTTCAGGTGCACTGTTTATTTTCTGTTTGCATAAACTCCAGACGCCTGCAATACAGTCTAGCCACACATAGTTTCACAGTCTTTATCCTGTGATGAAAACTTAAGATGTACTCTCTTAGTAACTTTTAAATATACAATATAGTATTATTAACGTCACCATGCTATACATTGCACTGCTAATTTAATATACAGAACGCCAAACCATTCTGTACCTCCTCCTGCACTAACCCAGGGCTAAGTTAGATTTAGGGCTGGCATCATAACGCCATGGTTCTGCTTCTTTATTTTTTATTGATGCATAGTTGATCTACAGGCTTTCCAGATGCTCAGCTGGTAAGGAATCTGCCTGCAATGTGGGAGGCCTGGGTTCCATCCCTGGGTTGGGAAGCTCCCCTGGGGAAGGGAAAGGCTGCCCACTCTAGTATTCTGGCCCGGAGCGTCCCATGGGTTGTATAGTATTATTTTAGTTTCAGGCATATAGGATAGTGCTTCAGTATTTTTGCAGATTACACTCCATGATAGGTTATTACCAGATAATGGCTGTAAAGCCCTGTGAACACAGCATAACCTGTTGTTTGTCTGTTTATGCCTCGTAGTTTGTATCTGCTAACCCCATGCCCCTGACTTGTCCTCCCGCTTCTCCCACAAGCTTGCTCTCTGTGTCTGCGAGAGTGTTTCTGTTTCACATAGACATTCACTGCATTATCTTTTAGATTCTACATGTGAGTGATGTCATACAGCATCTGTCTTTTTCTGCCTGTTTGATCTCACTAAGCATAAAATGACTGCTCTCTGGTTCCATCTTGGCAAGGTCATGATGCAGTTTTTCTCCTACTCCTATAGGGCTCAGAAGGTAAAGAATCTGCCTGCAGTGTGAGAAAACCACATTTGATCCCTGGGTTGGGAAGGTCCCCTGGAGAAGGAAATGGCTACCCACTCCAGTATTCTTGCCTGGAAAATCCCTTGGACAGAGGAGCCTGGCGGGCTACAGTCCATGGGGTCGCAAAGCGTCAGACACGACTGAAGCAGCTTCACCTCACTTCACTTTATAGGGCATTTTGCGATGATCCGGCTGCTCTAGTTGGTTCTCTCTCTCCCGGCTATTTTATGGGTGTGTTCTCCATAGGAGGCTGCTGCCCTAATCAACGGAGGGAGGTGTGTGTGTGTGCACGTGTGTGGTTTGGAGCTGTGTCAAGCAGCGTCTTACAGCATCCGAGCCCGAGGCTGCCCAGGGGAACGCTGCACAGACTACAGGCTGGGTGGCCAGATGCACCTGGCGTTGCCTGTGGTAGGGATCTTTGTGAGGCTGAACTGATATCAAGAGAGTAAAACAGCTTTTGACAAAGATTAGATGTCTAGGCAGCTTTGGCTTATTTTCATTAATCCTTTTGAATATGATCCCACCTTGTTTTGGGATCACCATACGAGGCTGATAAAAGAACATTTGATTGGCAAGATGGAATCAGAAAAGTCAATGTTATTTGAGGACTTACTCGAATAACCTTATTTTTAAAAATATACCAAACTCTCCTGTGAAGTCACTTCAGTTGAGTCCGAGACACTTTTTGATCCCATGGACCGGAGCCGGCCAGGCTGCTCTGCCCGTGGGATTCTCCAGGCAAGAACACTGGAGCGGGCAGCTGCGTCCTTCTGCAGGGGAGCTTCCCGAGCCAGGGACGGAGCCCGGGTCTGCCCTGTCTCCTGCGTTGGCAGGTGGGTTCTTTACCACTAGGGCCACCTGGGAATTGTTATGAACAAACTGATCATTATTAATAGTAAAGAATACATTTCTTGGAGTTATTATTTTTCCCCAAAGCAACAAAGAGCGTTCATGTATGTTCATTTTTATACTTTACCGGTGAAGTAGAGGGGAGTTAAGGCTTACCTGCATTTGGGGGGCGGGGGCAGGCTGTGCGGCATGCAGGGCCTGTTTTCCTGACCGGGCACTGAACCCGCCTCTCCCGGGGACACGTTTACCTGCATGGCGAGGCCAGTGCTGTAGATGTCTCCGATGATGCCCTTGTCTCGGATCCTCGCGCTGATGTCCTCCACGATCTTCTTTAGCAGCTGAGCGAACAGGGCACGGTACCCATTCTCTGAACCTACGGGGATCCTGTTGTACATGCAGGTCAGCGCCAAGGTCGCCACTGCTCCTGCGTCTGTGAATCACAGCGGAGGTGAGAGCACCCCCCTGCGCTCAGAGCAACCAGCATCTTACTGTGGGATTGCTGCGTTCAAGGGGGCCTTTCGTGGTGGCTCAGTTGCTGAAGAATCTGCCTGCAGTGCAGGAGACCCAGCTTGAGTCCCTGGTCAGGAAGACCCCCTGGAGGAGGGAATGGCAGCCTCTGGCACTCTTGCTGGAGAATTCCACGGACAGAGGTGGGGGGGCAGGCTGAAGTCCATGGCATCACAGAGTCGGACATGACGGTGGGGCGAACTTCGGTTTTTCACTTTGCTGTGTTCAGTAACCTCCCTGACCCTTCAGGACAGCCTGTGGGACAGGCCCTCTGATTGTGTCCATTTCAGGGATGAGGGTATGGAGACTCAGAGCGGCTGGGGAACCGCCCAGGGCGGCAGAGCTGGCAAGGAGCAAGGGCCTGAGAGCGGCGCCGCAGGACGCCACGGCTCATGCCTTGAATGAAAGCCGACTGGCAGCGCTTTCAACCCCACTTCGCATGTCCCAGCACTTATCTGTCAAAAAGTCAGCGCTTGGCGAAGTCCCAGCTGCCGTCACTTCTCAGCGAAGCCGCCTCCGTCATCCCACCCAGCAGGCACCACCCTTTCCTGAACTCCTCCAGCATTCGCTGTTGGTACCCGCACTGTCCTCTCTGCCCTCTCCCCTTACCCTGCCGGGGAGCTCTCGGATGAGGGGCGGGGGAGCCTGCCTCCTCCGGGGTACCCCGTACAGGGGTCCTCGGCCCTTTCCTTCTTATTATGTGTGAACTAAATGGACAAACTCTGGCACAGTGAGACCAGAACAAACCAGAGACTTGCCAGGTAGCTTTTTTTTTTTCCCTCACTAATCTTTTCCTCCCCACCCTAATCTCCACGCCAAAGTTGCAGCATCTTGCTGAGGATGACAGCGTTGGCCGAGAAGTCCCAATTTCCTGAACTGGCAGAGACGCCCCAGCCACGAGAGGGTCCCTGATGAGAAACAGAGGCCAGTCTGTGTTTGACCCACAGGGAAGATACCTGAGCTCACATCGACCTGAGTGTTGGTCTAGTAGGGACTGAAATGAGAGAGGTCGCCGAGGCTGCATATGTAAGGGGTGAAAGCGGGAGCTGATGCTGTTGCTTAGACAGTGGCGGCGGAGAAAAGGCACCGCGGATGAGGGGCCTCACAGAGGGCATCGTGCCGAGAAGGGGTCGTGTGGGCCGGGGTGGAGGAGAGAGTGTCCACTCACAGGCAGCCTCGCAGGATGCAGGAGGAGGGCTCCAGTGCCTCCTTGAAGGAGAGCGTCGAGGCCTTAAGGCTCAGAGAGGAGCTGTTTAATGTCAAGAGAATGTTTGGACGTTGTAAGGAGAAGCCCTGAGAAGAATAGGGTGTGGACGCATCAGTTCAGTTCAGTCGCTCAGTCGTGTCCGACTCTTTGCGACCCCGTGAACCACAGCACGCCAGGCCTCCCTGTCCATCACCAACTCCCAGAGTTCAGTAGGGATTAAAGAGGAGGCTCAGGGTGGGGCTGAGTCTAGACGCTGGTTTAATAATTTAACTGCTGTTTGGGAACGACTTCTGACTTGGATGACATGCTTATTGGTTCCAGTGGAGGTTCTGGAACTGCCAGACACGTCAAGATTTGTCCTGGTTTTCTGTTTTCCTCCTCTCTTTCGTGTGTACCTTACATTTTATTTATCCCTTGCACGTCCACCAAGTATCTGCCCAGCATCTCTCACCTGCTGACATCTTCCTGGCCCTCCCCTCCCCCTCCATGGAAAGCACCCCCGCCACGGCTCCCCCAGCTCGAGCCCTCAGTGACCTCGGTGTTCCAAGCTCAGGGCAGCGTTTGAAACCAGCGGCTTACCCACGTCAAAGGGCGAGGAGTTGGCCAGCAGGGTCTTGGCGAAGCGGGCTGCTATGGGTAAGGTGGTCTCTGGGTTGTTCTGGCACAGCGCCAGGATGGCCAGACTGGGCNTCCAAGCTCAGGGCAGCGTTTGAAACCAGCGGCTTACCCACGTCAAAGGGCGAGGAGTTGGCCAGCAGGGTCTTGGCGAAGCGGGCTGCTATGGGTAAGGTGGTCTCTGGGTTGTTCTGGCACAGCGCCAGGATGGCCAGACTGGGCCCATAGAAGGCGGAAGAGTACGAATTGAGGCCTTGAGAGAGGACAGGCGCCTGCGTAAGACTAACGTTCACCGTAAGGAAGGCGTTTGTGAAAAAGGAAAAGCCAGACCTTTGAAATGGACATGGCTAGAAATCCTGTCCAAAAAGAAAGATACTGTATTGGCAAGAGATAACTTCCTATGTCTCAGAACAAGAATGGCATCTGGCAGGGGAACGGAATTAAAGGGAGGCTGCTGTATTCAGGGGAAGGCAAGCAATCAGGTCCTCCCGGGAGGGTGGTCTTTTCCAGTTCGTTGGACCAAAGTGGAGATCTCACATGGGGATTAGCAGAGTGACTCGAGTGGAGGGACACCGGGTCTCTTCCCTCCACATCCACCCTCCCCACCTTTGCAGATTTAACATTCTCAGGAGGGGCCATTTGCCTGACTTCCCCACTCCCTTCTGTGAGGTCTTACTGGAAGGCGTCCAGTCCTCCATTTGGGTCCGCAGAGTCGATATTTTGTCCCCAGGGTCTCGGCAGGAGGAGGTGAGGGCCATGATGGTGAGGGCGAGCTGGCCAGAGGTCAGGTCTGTAGAGGAGAGAACAGCACCGGTAAACAAAGGCGTTCTCAGAGGCGAGGGCTCCAGCGGCCAGGCTGAGCTCTCTCCTTCTTTCCATATCATTTTGATTTTTTAAAAATAATGTGATCAGATAGTTTTTTGACCTTTCTTAAGGAAAGAAGTGTGGGAAGACACTGCAGGAATGTTTAACCTGGTGACCGCTACGTGGTTTGACCACCTCATTCGGATTTCCTGGTATCTGTTTAGAAAAGCAGCAAGAATACCCCTGCAAGTTCACATGGAAGCACGTCTAGTTACAAGACGCTTTTAACTCTACTCAGGGTCTCTAACTGGGACCTCAAGGCGGCTCCTGTGAGGCGGGCAGAACAGAGATTTTATGGCTTTTGTTATTATTGGTGTTCGTGTTTAACGTATTTATTCTTTCTGGTCATGCCATATGGAATATGGGGTCTTCTTCCCCAACCAGGGATTGAACTTGCATCATCTTGCATTGGAAGTGTGGAGTCTTAACCACTGGACCGTCAAGGAAACCCTGTTATGAGTGTTAGGTTACTCGAATGACCTGCATTTTGTGAATGACGGAGGTGGGGTTGGTGGGAATCTGTGAGCGCTTCGGGTCACAGAGCTCGCAGGTGGCGGGGTCAGCCTGGAAGCCTGCTCCCTTATGTTCAACGTGAGCTCTTTCTGCTCTGCTGCCCTCCTGTGTGAACGCACCGACCCGAGTTTCCGTCCTTCCGGGGATGCAGGGAAAGGCGTTTGGGTGACTTCCGCACCGGGGCGGAGGGACTTGGGGAGGGTCTGGGGTGGAGGCTCGGGGAGCCGCTACGGGGCTCTGGCTTCTCACCGGCTGTGTCGCTGGCCATGAGGTCGAAAGTCAGGAGCTTCTGGGCCTCCACGTTGTACGCTCCTGCCAGGTTCATGGCGATCAGGATGCTGGGATTTGGGAAGGTGGAGTTCATCACCGAGTTCTCCATGATCGTTTGGATGCCATTGACCCAGGCCTGCTCTGCTGAGGGAACAGCTGCGAAGGGCAAAGCCATCTGCTGAACCCCTCACCCTCTCTCTTCTCAGAAATACTTTCTGCATCTCTTAGGAGAAAGTGTCTTTTAGCTTTGGTATCCTTGGGGATGCCCGCACTGGGGGTGATTATTAAAGAGAAATGGAGAAAACGCCGAGGTGTCTTTTTGAAGCCAGTTAGTCCCTGCACGCATGCTCAGTCACGCAGTCGTGTCCGACTCTGTGACCCAAGGCCTGGGGCCCGCCAGGCTCCTCTGTCCATGGGATCCTCCAGGCAAGAGGACTGGATGGGCTGCCATGCCCTCCTCCAGGGGATCTTCCCGACCCAGGAATCGAACCTGGGTTTCTTGCACTGCAGGCGGATTCTTTACCATCTGAGCCCCTGGGGAACCCCAGTTAGTCCCTGCATCTTTCCAAAGAACTCTGGTCTTTAAAAAAGTGATTTTTTACTTCCAACATCACACGCTGTGGCTCAGATATGTCACGCTGTTTCCAGCATGTTCCCAGAAATCACTGATTCCCTTGCATCCATCCTTTTCTCACTTTTGCATGAGATGTAAGAAGGACCTGGGCTACGACCTAGCCTCAGCAGGCACCCAACATTCTCACCACCAGTGGCTCATGGTCAGAACAGTCACTGAAGGTCTCCCCCCGGAATCATCAACCATCATTCTCGCAACAGCTTTTCAATCTCTCTTAATGTAAAATGCAGAGACTTGCCTCTCAAAGAACTCAGGCCATTAAGTCAGGAGAGATGGAGCGTACAGACTCACACCCTGTGAGGGAACCCCTGTCACGACGGCTGCTCTCAGGCTCTCTCGTCATTAGATGCCAGCGTCTGAGCTTTCTGCCTGTACCCAGGGCAACCGCTTCCTTGACCTCCTTGGGAACAATGCCCTACTCACAGCATGAGCTTCGGGTCTGGGTNTGCTGTGGCTCCTCTGGTTGTGGCGCGGGCTCCAGGGCACGCGGGCCCCAAGCCTCACGGCTCCCAGGCTCGAGAGCACAGCCTCCGCAGTCGCGGTGCGTGCGCGCTCCTCAGCACGTGGGGTCGTCCCGGGCCGGGGACTGAACCCGCGTCTCCTGCACTGACAGGCGGATCCCATACGACTGAGCCGCCGGGGGAGCCCCCGGCCTTTTAATTTTTTATTGAGGTATTGACACACAACAGTGTGTCAGTTTCACATAAACAGAGACGTTATACTTTTTAGGTTGGGAATGATGCTCAGAAAATCTCTCTGTATCCAGCAATCAGAAAGCACCCCTTGAGAGACTGACACCCTTTAGTCACTTTCCAGCTGGCTTCATGGCAAAGAATCTGCCGGCCAGTGCAGGAGACGCAAGAGACGCTGGTTTAATCCCTGGGCAACGATGATCCCCTGGAGCGGGAAATGGCAACTCACCCCAGCATTCTTGCCTGGGAAATTTCATGAACAGAGGAGCCTGGTGGGCTTCAGTCCAGGGGGTCCCCAAAGTGGGTCACGACTCAGCGAGCACGTTTATCCGTTAATCACTGTTGTCAGTGTTTGAACCAAGAACAGCGTCTACTACCCTAATAAGGACAAATCCTCTGGCAGTTTTGGTCCCTGATGGCGTGGAGGACTGAGTTCTGTCTGGGAACAGTATAACAGTTCCCAGACAGGTTTAACTGGTTCCTTCTGGTTCCCAAGGACATCTCAGCCTCACACATTTTGGGTATTATGCTGAAAGGCAAAACAGTTTGTTCATGAGTGCTATACCTGGATTGTGGCCACAAGAAGGGGTGATGACATCGAGATAGGTCTTTCCCATCAAGGCAGGTAAGATCTGGGCTGCAGCAATCGGCAGGTAAAATACTCCCTGAGAAATGTTGTCAAATACCGCGCGTAGAGTTTCTCGGCAATTTGCTTCCTTTTTGTAATAGTCCGATGAGACAAAGAGAGCCTAGTGTGTGTGTGTGTGTGTGTGTGTGAGAGAGAGAGAGAGAGAGAGAGAGAGAGAGAGAGAGACAAAAAAGAAAGACGGGGAGAGAATGAGAATAAATGGGAGAGATTTCACATCGTGGGAAAGCTTGAATCTAATTTAGTAAATCTTTCTTGGACATTGACTACGTGGGAACCACCTTAGACCGCTAAGATACCTTTCAAGACGCTTATAAGCTAGTTTGGGTGGGGAGGTGGGGATTGTTTAATCACTCAAGCTTTCATAGCGTCAATAACAGTCTTTCTCTCCTGTATTTACTCTTTATTGCTGACACTGAAACCATACGAGATAGTCTAACTATGAGATAGTGTTAACCAAATAGTGTTAACAGATTCTTGTAAAGGAATCCCTAAGATGAAGGCCCTAAGACCAGTGTCTCCAACCCCCAGCCCCACCCTGGGGACCGCACAGCGAGGGGTGAGCAGCAGATCAGGGAAGCTTCCCTTACCCCCCCCACCGCCCACCTTACCTCCTGAACCTCCGCCTGCGTTACTGTCTGAACCGTCCCGCCCCCACTTCCGCAGAAAAATGGAACTGTCTTCCATGAAACTGGCCCCTGGTGCCCAAAAGGTTGGGGACCTCTGCCCTAAGAGAAGCGCTTCCCTGGCGGCTCAGCTGGTAAAAAACCTGCCTGCAATGCGGGAGACCCTGGTTCAATTCCTGGGTTGGGAAGACCCCCTGGCGAAGGGATAGGTGACCCCCTCCAGTATTCCTGGGCTTCCCCGGCGGCTCAGCTGGTCAAGAATCGGCCCGCAATGTGGGAGACCTGGGTTCGATCCCTGGGTTGGGAAGACCCCCTGGAGGAGGGAATGGCAGCGCACTGCGGTGTTCTGGCCTGGAGAATCCCGTGGACAGCGGAGCCCGGCGGGCTGCAGTCCGCGGGGTGCAGAGTCAGACGCGAGCGAGCGCCTAAGCGCAGCGCAGGCCTGCGAGGAGCGTCTGGCGGCGCGCCCTCCCGAAGGGGCAGCGCTCTTACGCGGCGGCGGCGAGCGGAGGAAGCTCGGCGGGGAAGGCGACCGGCGATGGGGCCCGAGCTGCGAGGGCGTCTCAGCAGGGACGCGCGGGGGTGAGCGTGCGACTGCAGGGGACGACGTGGGGACGGCAGGGCCGGGCCTGTTTGCCGTGAGAGGGTCTGAGTTTCAGTAAGACCCCCAGAGGATGCTCCTGGCTTCGGAGGGCCGGTGTGGGGAGGACACGCGAGGTGGCGGGAGCCAGCCCCGAGAAGAGGGCCGCAGCGGGGGGCGGCCTGAAGGTCCTGGGGTGGTTGCTGGACGGGGGGAGTCTAAGAGGCTCTTGAACAGAACTCTCCAGGCAGCAGGTGTGAACTGGACTCAAGGGGCAGCATGATAGGGTAGGAAAGTGTGAGGGGGTATTGATTAATTTCCTGGGGAAGCCCGTGGACGGAGGGGCCTGGGGCCACGGTCCGTGGGGTCGAAAAAGACTCGGACAGGATTCACTGGCTAACCACCACCAAGAGTAAGACCAGGACTCAGGCGGACTGGGCTTGAAGATACTGTTCTGAAGTTTCTCGAGGAAGGACAGTCCCCTTTCCAGCTTTTCTTGAAGACTCTTAAAGGTAACCGAGTGGTCAGTCAGGCTTGTGTGTGTGTGTGAGTTATTAAAAACAGCACAAAAAGTAAACTCAGTAGGGACCTCTCTGGTGGTCCAGGGGCTAAAACTCCGTGGGGAGGAGTGGTTGGAACCCCATGCTCTCAACGCATGGGGCACAGGTTTGATCCCTGGTATGGGAATTAAGATCCCACGTACTTTGGGGCATGGCCAAAAAATAAATAAAAATTAAAAAGGTCATCCTAGAACAACTCATCACATTGTATCTTCTTTTATAAACAGTGTGGTGGGTAAGCAGCTCTTGATCCTGCCATGAATAAATACTACCTGTCGGCTNGTATGGGAATTAAGATCCCACGTACTTTGGGGCATGGCCAAAAAATAAATAAAAATTAAAAAGGTCATCCTAGAAAAACTCATCACATTGTATCTTCTTTTATAAACAGTGTGGTGGGTAAGCAGCTCTTGATCCTGCCATGAATAAATACTACCTGTCGGCTCACGAAGACCAAGCCCGCGCTCCACACCCGAACCTGAGTGTTACCGATTGGTGCGGGATGTAAGCGCTAGTATTTTCTAAAAGCACCTCTCCTCTAGGTAAGTCAGATGTGCACCCAGAACAGGAAGCCACTGCTCTATGTTAATTTCTAGCGTGGCAAGCGTAAAGAGGCGCAGTAACACGGACAGCCTTTAAGACTGGACCCTGATTTACATCGTCATCACCCTGTCGTCTTCCGCAGGCGCTCGGTGCTGCTGGGCTGAACACTCTGATCTTCCTGAATTACGGGATGCACCTCTGCGCTTTCGTCCCTGCTTCTTCTCTCCCTATGGAAATCCTCTCGCCCCGGGTCAGCCTGGCAGACCCCAATTCATACCAAAGACTTGGTGAAGCCACCCTTTCCCCTATGTGCTTTTCCTGTCTCTCCTTGTATCTACCCCTTAGAGTTGAGCTGATCAGTGACTAAACTCAGGAATAAACTCTTGGTCTTCGAAGAACATAGGCAGGACCGTGTAAGCGCCGAGTGTGAGTTCTGACACCGGCTGCCGCGGTCGCATCGCCGCTCCGTCTCTCTGGCTCGGTCCTTTTAGGCGGTTGACTGGCACTCTGTGATTTATGCTCTTATTCTAGGAAATGGAGGCAACGATTCTTTCTCCATTGGGTGGCTGTGCATTAGTGACTTAATGTCAGTAATTATCAGCTGCTGTTCCTGCTGCTGCTACTTATTTCCATAACAATAACGTAATCTGGGAGGTAAGAGGAAACACCGAACAATGGTGTATGGTGAAGCGGGAAATGGCAAGTTAAAGAACAGAACAGACTGCAGGAGGCACTAGCGTCTGATGCAGGCAGGGAGACTGCACAGAAACACTGGCTGTGGAGGGCAGAGGAGAGCGGGTACGTTTCAGGCAGGGAAGGGAATCATGTGATTAAAACAAAGTCAGGCGGACAGTCTTAAGTCCTCAGGAGACCAAGAGGGAAGGAGGAAGATGCTGCTTTCTGCCATGACCCCATTCTCTGTTTCCTGGTTTGCATTGACTTACCTGCATAGCTTCTCCCGTGCTAAATATGTTTCCAAAGAGGCCCTGTGTTCCCTCGGCCTGGATCTTGTTTGCCAGTGATGCTATGTAATCACTGATTTTACCCTTTGTGTTCGCGTCCATCTTCTTTTGTGTATTCCTCTGCACACACGTCAGAGCAAGCACAGCCATGGCGCCAGTCTCTGTCAGGAAGCAAAACGCTGGTGACCGAGAGACCGACCCTCCCGGGCCCACCCTGGGCGGAGTGGTTTCCTGGCACGTGGGACTTCCAAAACTAAGCGGGAGGACTCCGGGCAGAACGGAGTGCTTGGTCCTGCTGGTTAATGATGCAAGAGAAGAATTTCCAGGTACAGTAGCCATCCCCTCGCCCTGACCTCTCAAGTATGTCGAGATTCCTTCCTTATGCGGGTGACCACGAGCCTCGCACTCAGGACCTCGCATCTTGGTCATAGAAACACAGTCGATTTGTCGGTGCAAACACACACACAGTCTGCTTTTATCTCGTGGGTGTTCTCTTTTTCATCTTTCAGCCACGTTGGCAAAGAAATCGAGAAAACCGAGGATGGTACACCAAACAAAAATGTCTCTAAATTTCCAAGTTTTTCATTAGACTGATTTGCAAATAGCACTTGGGAGAACTGTTTATTCAGTAGACACCCTTAATGGGGAGGGTGTGGCAGGTGATGAGAAGAATGAGGATGAGAAGGATGAGGATGAGAAGGATGAGGATGAGAAGGGTGAGGGTGAGAAGGGTGAGGGTGAGAAGGGTGAGGATGAGACCTGGTTTCTGGCTCATTTCTTGGTTCCTTCTGTTTTCTTTACGTCTGCTGCCTTCCCTCTCATAGAAAGAGAAACGTAAGAAATTCTCATTCTCCTTATCACTCTGAAGTTCCTATTCTCCTTATCACTCTGAGACACTGGATGGTGACTTTCTTAGATCTTCTTGGAGAAAAGTGAGTTTGTGGATCTGTCTAAAAGGGACTCCTTTTTGGATGTGTAAGCTGATCCAGTGGGAAATTTCTGGTCCTTTTCTGTGATGGATACACACCTTATCAAAATATTGCTTCTGACCACTGGGGAGAGAGTGCTGTTCAAGTAAGCCCGCGCTTCCAAATGATTCCAGTGGGTTAGAGAAAGACGCCGGGTGGAGACAGGTGAATTCCACCGCATTCCTTCTCTAACATTAATGCTTCCTAAGATATCTTATCTGATAATCCTCAAGATCTAGCCTCGTTTTACAAGTGGGAAAATTAAAGTTGAGCACTCACATCCTTTGGCTACTCAGAGAAAAGGGGGAGAAGGAACTGGGCCCTTTTACTGCACATCTAAAGAGGCTTAGAAACCATCCAATATCCATTCTTCTGAAAAACCCTCTTCTCAGAAGACTAGGGTTGTGAGGAAAGAAAAAACTCAAGTGCTCATTGGTAGAAAAATATAAAAGACAAGGCCTCCTGGTGCCCATGTCCTTGAAACCAAGGGAATTGGGTTTAATGACTTACCTACTGAGAACTGGTCCTCAAAATAATAGTTCTTATTTTCAGGAGTGAAGTAGTGGGTCACACTGGTGAGTGAGTAGCTCCCGTTGAACAGACACAAGGCCAGCAGGGCCAGACTGAGCTGGTAATAGTTAGTCAGGGGGCTGCCGCCGTGCGCCGCTGTCAGGGAGGGAAGGAACAGCTTATTCACGCAGGTGGTCCTGGAACAGTACATTTTAAGCTGATTTCTACTTACTCCGTCTCCAGTTCTTTACATTAAAGAGAGGTGAATAAGAGAGGGGAGAGAGCGCTCAGAGAAGCCGCAAGCTTGAGGCATTTAAAGGCTTTTCAGGTCCACCAGGGGCTTCCCTGCTGGCTCAGACAGCACAGAATCTGCCTGCAACGCGGGAGACCAGATCCCCTGGAGAGGGGAACAGTTACCCCCTCTGGTCTTCTTGCCTGGAGAACCCAACGGACAGAGGAGCCTAACCCTAACCCTAACCCTGGCAGGCTCCTCCGTGGGTCGCAGGGTCGGACGAGAGTGAACAGGTAACACTCTCACCTTCAAGGGCCGCCAAACTCAACTCAACGCCTTTTATTTTACGCCTGAGGCAACTTGGCCTTAAAGAGATAAAAATGCTGTTCTCCAGCAATCCCACTCCTGGGCGTGTACCCCGAGAAACACTGATTCAGAAAGATCTGTGCACCCAGGGTGCGTCGCAGGGCTGTTCACAGCAGCCAGGACTTAGAAGCAAGCTGACAGAGCAGTGCGTAAAGAAGGCGTGGCACACGCTCAGGGGATTGTCACCAAGCATCACAGAGAGCAGAACAGTGCCTTTTGCAGCAGCGTGGATGGGCCAGAGAGCACCACGCTGAGCTAAGGCAGCCCAGAGCGGCGAGCAGCGTGCCCTGTGACTTGCACGTGGAATCCGAGGAAAAGGCACAGATGGCCTTGTGTACAGGGCAGAAGTAGAGTCACAGACGTAGGGAACACACCCACGGCCATACCAAGGGGTAAGAGGGCGGGAAGGGGCGCCTGGAGGCTGGGGCTGGCATGCAGACACTCACGTCCAGCTCCTTGCCACCCCGTGGGCTGTAGCCTCTGTCTGTGGAACCCTCCAGGCAAGCGTCCTGGAGCAGCCCCAGCAAGGCTGCGCCCAGGCCTGGCCCGAGCGTGCGCCCGGGCGCTCAGCCGCGTCTCACTCTTCAGGACCCCCTGGACTGTAGCCCTCCAGGCTCCTCTGTCCTTGGGATTTTCCAGGCAAGAACACTGCAGTGGGGTCCATTTCCTTCTCCAAGATTAANCTGGGTTCCCTTACCCTACTGCTCTCCACCCGGGTGCCCTTTCCCAAGAAAATCTCTTGCTTTGTCAGCAGATGTGTCTCCTCGGACAATTCATTTCTGAGTGTTAGATAAGAGCCCAATTTCAGCCCCTAGAAGGGGTCCCCCTTCCTGCAACAGATCCATCTGCAAACATAAAATTGGGGTACGTACAAGCATTGTAACAGCAGTTCAAAAGCTCTTCTTTAGAGAACTGGGGAAAGAAACTGTGATGCCTGAATAAGCAAGGATCAGATAAAGGTGGTCAAAAGGTACAAACTTTTGGTTATAAAACAATTAAGGAAATAATGTATAACATGATTAGTATAACTAATACTGCTTTATGTTTTATATGAAATTTGTTAGAGTAAATTTCAAGTTCTTACAAGGGAAAGGTTTTTTTAGTATTTATTTTACTTTGTATCTATGTGAAACGATGGACAGTCTCTAAATGTATTGTGGTCATCATTTCATTATGTGTGAAGCTAAATCATTATGCTGTATACCTTAAATCTATACAGTGCTGAACATCAATTATATCTCAATAAAACTGGAGGAAAAAGGTCTTTAGCTGAGTACAAGCCTCACATTCTTATTTTAAAATCTAGATTGAATATCATAGGGGTAGAGTGCCATGCCCAATCCAGGACACATATAACTCATTAACCCACATAATAATCTTGTAAGATAAATACCATCACAATCCATCTTATCAGCATCTCACAGACAAACACAGGACACTGCAGAGTGGAGCACGTTGTTCAAGGCTGTGCAGTGCAGGAAGGTGAGGCCGGAGTAGAAACCGTAGTAGTCTGACTGCTGAGCCCACCATCACCAGAGCTGCCCACCTGGACACCCACTAAATACTGTGTGGCTTATCAACTTTTTTTCTGCTTTTCACCCCTCTGTTCACACATCCATTTGTGCAGCAATCATCTGTGGCCACCTAGTATATACCAGACATCGTGCTGAATGAAGGGGATACAGAGATTAAGCAGACAGTAGTCCTCAACTTTGAGAATTTATAGTTCAGAGAGAACACACACAGGTAAACAGATGACCCGTATCCAAGGAGTTCTCAACATGAGCCTAGGAGAGTGCCACCCAAGCCACCTGTATACCTCTTTTGTCTTTTTCCCTCTGCTCGGGAAGTCTTCATTTGGGGCCCTGTATCTATCACCACTGTAAAATCAACTCCATGAGGATTCTTTCAGATAGTAAAGGTACCCAAACAGACTTCCATGCTAACAACCATCAGATTGGTTCTTGGGGTCTGCTCTCCTATAGCTTACAATTTTATAAATGTCCTTTCACAGTGAAACAAGAAAAAGAGTACTGTGTATTTTTGCTTCCTTCCACAAGAATCCAGGTTGAAATGAAAACAGAAAGGAGACTTAATCTGATAATACTTCTCACATAGAATTCAGAGGACATAGCAGGAAAGAAGAGCCCAGAAATCTTATCTGGTGCCCTGAAATGTCCTCTTCCTTATCACAGTCCAAAGGACTCAGGTCCCTAAATCTATTGTCTAAGCTAGAAAGAACAACCTACTTACATGCAGTCTTCCTTGTGATCTATTCAGTCTCCACAGGGAAAGAGTGACTGCCTGTGTTCTGTGCCCTAAACAAAGCACAGAGACGAAGGCAAAGTCACACAGATCTGGGTTCAGAGCTAGACTCGGCCATTTACTGAGAGGTCATCAGCATCAGCTTCCTCATCTGGAGAGTGGGATTATAAAGAAGATTCAATAAGATAATATGTGCAAAGGCTCTAGCCCAAAGTGTGACCCAGATTCAAAGCCTCCTTGAGACACTCTCACAACCAGAATTGCTCTGTCTCCCAAGTGCACCCCTATCCATCTCAGCTCCTAAGCTAATAGACAATATCCAGAGCCCTGGCCCCCTCTGCCCAAGGGAACTGTACTGATTTCTACAGCCATAAGCCTGGACTCCAGTGCTGCAGAGGGGCAGGCTGGCCTTTGGGACCCAAGAAGAGAAGAGCTCCAAACAGTTAGGGATTGTCCCAGCTGCCGTCATAGAGGCTGGGGTTGGGGTTACACTCCAGACTGGAGACGTAGGGAAAGCGCTGGTGGCTCAGTGGGAAGGAATTCATCTGCCAATGCAGAAGACACAGGAGATGTGAGTTCAGTCCCTGAGCCGGGAAGATCTCCTGGAGGAGGAAATGGCAACCCACTCCAGTATTCTTGCCGGGAAAATCCCATGGACAGAAGAGCCTGGAGGGCTCAGTCCACNGAAAGATCTGTGCACCCAGGGTGCGTCGCAGGGCTGTTCACAGCAGCCAGGACTTAGAAGCAAGCTGACAGAGCAGTGCGTAAAGAAGGCGTGGCACACGCTCAGGGGATTGTCACCAAGCATCACAGAGAGCAGAACAGTGCCTTTTGCAGCAGCGTGGATGGGCCAGAGAGCACCACGCTGAGCTAAGGCAGCCCAGAGCGGCGAGCAGCGTGCCCTGTGACTTGCACGTGGAATCCGAGGAAAAGGCACAGATGGCCTTGTGTACAGGGCAGAAGTAGAGTCACAGACGTAGGGAACACACCCACGGCCATACCAAGGGGTAAGAGGGCGGGAAGGGGCGCCTGGAGGCTGGGGCTGGCATGCAGACACTCACGTCCAGCTCCTTGCCACCCCGTGGGCTGTAGCCTCTGTCTGTGGAACCCTCCAGGCAAGCGTCCTGGAGCAGCCCCAGCAAGGCTGCGCCCAGGCCTGGCCCGAGCGTGCGCCCGGGCGCTCAGCCGCGTCTCACTCTTCAGGACCCCCTGGACTGTAGCCCTCCAGGCTCCTCTGTCCTTGGGATTTTCCAGGCAAGAACACTGCAGTGGGGTCCATTTCCTTCTCCAAGATTAACCCTGTCTCCTGCACGGCAGGCCGATTCTTTCCCGTATGCGCTACCAGGGAGGCCCATCTCCACGCCACTGTGTATAAAATCGGTAACTAATACGAACCTGCTGTGTAGCACAGGAAAGCCTCCTCAATACTGTGTAATGGCCTATATAGGAAAACAATCTAAAAAAAGAGTGGGCAGATGGCTATGAATATATAACCAATTAAATTTGCTGTACACCTAAAACGAAATATTATAAATCAGCCACACTCCAATAAAAAACACACTATCTTGATGTTCAGATGGTCGCAGAGCCGGAACTGGAACCCAGAAATGCACCTCACCAGGAGCCGCGAGGAGCAGCCTGTTCCTCAGCACTTTGGCATCGTTGTTCTTGTACTAGAATCACGACGTGTGCTCTTTGGTACTTACGACACAGTGTCTCATCTGGATCAGCCATTTCTGGTGTAATTTGTTCAGAAGCCAAGCTTCTGCGGAGACCTGTGACCTGCGTGTTTGCGTGTGGGCGTGAGTATTTATCATCCAGTGTGAGGTGAGCTCGACGTGGGGTCAACGCTTGATTGAACATATTGGAAAAGGAAACTCAAGGCGCATCTGAAGGAGGAGAAGGGAGAGTGGCCTCAGAGGTGCGCCTAGATGAGCGGCGGGAAGAGGAGGAGCGAGCGGGTAGGAACTGCGTACAGCTCTCAACCCGCGGAGGAGAGACAAAGACATCCAGGGCCTCTGAGCGTGGGAGTCTCACCCATGTTCTGAATCTCTGCTTGGAATTTGGCTCCAAGTTTGCTAACCAGACGAGCACCACGTAGAAACTCTCCATCCTGATTTTCACATGCTCCCAGAGCCAGAACATCCAAGGCAAGCTGTCCCGGGGTTAGCTCCGTCTCTGAGGAGAAGAGTGTTCACGTTAAACGAGGTGCACGCGCGTGATTCTTTTGCCTCCTGCCTGCCTTGCGACTCATATTGCTTTAACTGTTTGGTCCTGTTCTCCTCTTTATTAATGCCTTACTGTCCTCTTCCTGATCCCCCCAAACAGACCCTTTTCTAGCAGTGCTGTATAAATGCAACCTAGCTCTTAGTCTTTCCCAGGAAGTTGCAGGCTCTTTTTGGAGTCAAGAAATCCTTGAACAGAGAATAGAGATAGATAAATAATAAAGCCTTGGGATCTTCCTCCTTGAGGGCGCCATCTCACCAGGATAGGAATAATCGGCTTGTATTTAGAATATCCAAATTCTCAGGCCCCTCCTGTCCTCACAGCAATATTGCTGGGTGGGGAGGGGCGGCTGTGTTTTCCCCTTATACTCAGTGATGAAATGGAAGCTTCAGTGTGGACTCCGGTCTCAGCTCCAGCCCCTTCTCCACAACTCTGTCATCACCTCTCCGCTCTCCGCTTTCTCGGTTGCGGCCCACGCTCTTGTCTGGTCTTGAACTCAACTTAATGATGTAAATATTAATGGGTTGTTGAGACCTGACAGAAGCCATGACAAGCCTCAGGGACTAAAGTCGGCCTGAGTTTCATTTACAGAAAAGCTGAGTTATTGCCCAGGAAGAACTGAGATCATCCCCTGGTGACGTCGGGACCCAGCCTAAAAGCCATAACTAAGATAGGCCGGAGCTAATGTCCCGGAAACAGCTGGGTCACTGCCCAGAAGGAGCTGAGATCATCATCCCCCCAACCTTGAGACCCAGCCAGTCAGCATATTCCCTGTAGCCTGGTTGGAACTAGCCCAGATAATACGAAAAATCCCCTAAGAAAGCCCGCCTGCGCGAAAATCTAGCCAGTCAGTAAATTCCAAGAAACCCCAGCAGCCAGTCCGCCCTTGCCAGCTCCCTGTCTCTGTCCTAGACCTGTAAACACTGCTGTAGTCCGGGCTCGGGGCTCTCCTGCCCCACTCCACCACGCTGGGTGTGGGGAGGGGAGCCCTGGCTGGAGCCAGAAATCAACTCCTTCTCTGTTTCTGCATTGCCGTGGACGTCTGGTCTTCTCAGTTTTGGGGACTTGGACTGCGGGCATAACAGGATGAGCGTGTATGATTTCTTTTGCTTTTCCTACTTTCAGGGCCCAAAGAAGGGAAGCTTCGCTCCACAGTAAGCGGCAGGGGGTTGAGGATTTGAGATACTTGCTGTAATTTTATGTGAACCTTATTTTGAAAAAGCCCCGCTACATACTTGGACTAGATTAAAAAGAAATTAGGTAACATTGGTTTATAACATTATGTAAGTTTCACGTGTATAATATTTTATTTCTACTTCTGTTCATCTCAAGTTTTCTACAGCTGAGATGGGTGTGCCAGGGATGACCTGGCCACACAGTTTTCAGGACTCACTGGAGGCCGTCTTTACAGACGGGCAGGCCTTTCCCTAAGTGTCCCGGGGAACACGGCGCTCACCTCTGCTGCTGACGTCTTCTTTGATTCGTTGACTTAGTTGCTGTTCTAGGCTTTGACCCTTAATCCCACCAAGTCTGAAGGTCAACAGGACGTTGGCATCTTGGAACCCTTTGGTGTACTTTGCCTTTAGCATCGTGTTTATCAGAGGTTCTAGACGCCAGAAGTTTGTTTCATTTACCCCTGTGGAAGGGAGAGAGGAAATAAGAGACACACACCTAGAATATTAGGGCTAAGAACAGGAATGATATTAAAAATATATATATATATTTTTTTACTTTTCTTCTTTTTTTTTAACTTTATTTTGCTTTACAATACTGTGTTGGTTTTGCCATATATTGACATGAATCAGCCACGGGTGTACATGAGTTCCCAATCTTGATCCCCCGTCCCACCTCCCACCCCATATCATCTCTCTGGATCATCCCCATGCACCTGGAATATCAGGAATTATATTAAAATATTTAGAAGCAGATATGGCATAGACACAGAGCCACTTGGTGGCCACTGGCCGTGTTGCTGGAGTGAGACAAGGCGGGTCTGGAGCCCCCTCTGCCACCAGCACGTCACCATTTAGACAGCGGGGTCAGCCTTACCAATGNATTATATTAAAATATTTAGAAGCAGATATGGCATAGACACAGAGCCACTTGGTGGCCACTGGCCGTGTTGCTGGAGTGAGACAAGGCGGGTCTGGAGCCCCCTCTGCCACCAGCACGTCACCATTTAGACAGCGGGGTCAGCCTTACCAATGCACGTCTTCCAAGGCCCCGCCTGTGACCCAGTCTGCTTTCTGGATTCAGTCACCTTCTCGTCCATCTTATTCACCTGGGTTAATGCTGACAAGAAGGAGAGAGAAGAGAAAGAAGGCAACAGTTCTACCCGTCATTAGCGGTCGACCCCAGAGCTGCATCGCCTGACTGCCCAGCTGGCCAGGGATCAAGATCGAGGCATCACTCAGCGGGGAGGACCCTCTGAAAACCCTTCCAGTTTTAGCCTACAATGCGTCCAAGTGCCAGGGGCAAGGATGGAGGGAGTCCTTGTACACTGTGGAATTAAAAAGAGAATCCAGAGCTTGCAAGAAACCTGGAGGAGAAGAGGTAACCATCACTGAAAATATTTCTCAGCGTACTTTGACCATCACCTAAGAAAATCCTTCCCATCTCCAGATTATCTCATGGGCTTGGGGAATAGTGAAAAGAATGTGAACCTTGGGCTCAGGAAGATCTTTCCTGGGGTCTTCATTCCTTAAGTTATAACTGGGGGTAAGTTATGTAATTTTCCTGACTTCAAGAAGTCAAGAAATAGCCAAAGATAATGGACAAGAAACCGCCAAAAAAGCTATAAGATACTGTATTTGTTATTACTTCTAGCTCAACTCGAATTTCTGTCACTATCCTTAGCGAGTCCAGGAAATGTTATTTTTCTTGCCCACCTGCCTTTAATAGAGAGAGTTAGGAAGATCTGAACAGAGTGGTTGAAAAAGGTCATGGTTTGTTACAGGCGTAATTGGACAACTGTGAGTCACCTCTGAGATTCGGCTCAGCGGATTTCTTGGCACTGAAATAGACTTGCTTAGTTCCTGGTGAAGGAACAACTCGGGTCAACTTCCTTAACGACTAAAAGCAAAGCTAATTATTTTGTACTGTGAATGAAACCTCAAAAGGCTGATGGAGAACCTCTGTTCTTATGCCACAACTGAGGAAATGACAGGCCAGGAGAAAGAATCAAGAGCTGGCAGATTCCGAGCTTTCGTCTTTCCGCCGTGGGATGGATTTCTTCTTGTAGGCTAGAGAGGCCAGGGAGATATAGCCGCAGCTGGAGCCACACAGTAGCATCACCTCTGGCCTGGTTTGAAGCTCCATCCCATGGTAAAGAATTCCAACAGAGAAATTATGAACTTGTGAGCTATATAATGCTTTAAGAAATCACCTGCTTCAACAACCTTCTTTGGTTATTCTTCATTTATGGGTGAAGCTAAAATGATTCATGGGACTTCCCTGTCAGTCCAGTGGCTAAAATTCTGTGCTTCCAAAGCAGGGGGTCCAGGTTCGATTCCCGGCCAGGGAACCAGATCCCACATGCCACCACTGAGACCCAGCACAGCCAAATAAACAAATAGATGTTAAAAAAGCACTGGTTCATTCAGATACTAAGGGGCCACACTAGACCTGAGACCAGCTTTTCCTTTTCTCACTTAGTATTTTTAAATAGAATCACACAGTCTCTGGAGCCTCTACCCAAAGGAGAGATGATGGGTTTTTACCCATGTCCCGTGAGGAAGAGCTGAAGAGAGGAAGATGTACAGCTTAGAATATCTAACCTCAGTAAGGACAAGAGAGCAATCTTCATTATTTGAAAGACATTATTAACATTACTTTTTTCTGTGTATTTACAAGGAGTTAACCCCAAACCTCTGGGTTGAACTTCTTAAAAGTAGATTATATCTCAAAGTCACAAGATATCTTTCCATGATCTGAAAACTTTTCTGAGGTCATGAATTTTCTGCTCTTAAAAATGAAAGAGAAAAGACAGCTCCTTGACAGGGCTGTTGTGGTAGAAAGGATCTTAGCCTAGGGAGAAGAGTGAAACAAGCTAATACTGAATCTCTGAGCCCTCTTAGAATANAAGTAAGTAGATCAGTGGTGGTTGGAGGTGGGTGAAAGGGATAAATTGGTAGTACATGGAAGAATTTTAGGGCAGCAAAATATTCATTATGGTACTTTAAAGGCTGATGTGTGTGCATGTGTGTTAGTCGCTCAATTGTGTCTGACTGCAATCCCATAGACTGTAGCCTGCTCATCTCCTCTGTCCATGGAATTCTTTAGGCAAGAATACTGGAGTGTGTTGCCATTAACTTCTCCAAGGGATCTTCCCGACCCAGGTATCAAACCCAGATCTCCCACATTGCAGGCTGATTCTTCACCATCTAAGCCACCAGGAAAGCCCAAGAATACTCGAGTGGGTAACCTACCCTTTCCAAGGGAACTTGCTGGCCCAGAAATCAAATTGGTGACTCCTGTATTGCAGGAAGATTCTTTACCAACTGAGCTAAGAGGGAAGCCTTAATGGTTGATATACATCATTATGTATTTGTTCAAACCATAGAAGGAACAACACCAAAAGTGAATCCCAATGTATACTATGGACTTTTGGTGATAATGACGTGTCAATATAGGTTCATCAATTGTAACAAATGTATCACTCTGGTGGAGCATACTGATAGGGAGTTTATGCATGTGTGGGGGCTTCCCAGGTGGCTCAATGGTAAAGAATATGCCTGTCAATGAAGGAGACACGAGAGATGTGAGTTCGATCCCTAGGCTGGGAAGATCCTTTGAAGGAGGAAATGGCAACTCACTCCAGTATTCTCGATGGAATAATCCCACAGACAGCGGAGACTGGTGGGCTACAGTCCATGGGAATCACAGAGTTGGACACAACTGAGCGCACATGCGTGCATGCATGTGTGGGCTCAGCAGGNATGGCAACTCACTCCAGTATTCTCGATGGAATAATCCCACAGACAGCGGAGACTGGTGGGCTACAGTCCATGGGAATCACAGAGTTGGACACAACTGAGCGCACATGCGTGCATGCATGCGTGGGCTCAGCAGGTGTTTGGAAAATATTGTACCTTCTTTAATTTGCTAAGAACCTAAAACCACACTAAAAGTCTATTATTTTTTAAATAATGAAAATAATTTTTGCATTTATATAAAACCCAAATGGGGTTGCAAAGAGTCAGACATGACTGAGTGACTGAACTGAACTGAACTGAAAACCCAAAAGTGGTAATGCTAATTTTTATAATTTAAAAATTATACAACAGGCATGCATGCTTGTTCTGTTGCTCAGTCATATATGACTCTTTGTGACTCCNGGGGTTGCAAAGAGTCAGACATGACTGAGTGACTGAACTGAACTTACCTGAAAACCCAAAAGTGGTAATGCTAATTTTTATAATTTAAAAATTATACAACAGGCATGCATGCTTGTTCTGTTGCTCAGTCATATATGACTCTTTGTGACTCCATGGACTGTAGCCCACCAGACTCCTCTGTCCATGGAACTTTCCAGGCAAGAATACTGGAGTGGGTTGCCATTTCTTACTCCAGGGGATCTTCTCGACCCAGAGATCAAACCCATGACTCTTATGTCTCCTGCACTGGTAGGCAGATTATTTATCACTGTGCCACCTGGGAAGCCCATGTACAAAGATTTAAAACTCTCTTTAAAAATCAAGAAAGAGATCACAAAAATCAGTATTAATTTCTAGTAGAGAAACAGGAAATATAAAAAAAGAGGCTGCAGAAGAGGTTGTTGGAGTGCTTGTACTGTTCTATTACTTGCTCTTATTATTATACATCCATTATGATTATACAGTGGAAGTGATAAATAGATTTAAGGGACTAGATCTGATAGATAGAGTGCCTGATGANAACACACACACACACACTTGAATCACAATTCATAGATCTTTCCCTTCTCTTATCATGAATCTGTGAAAGCAGTTCTTCCTCTGAGATTTTAAGATAAACAAATGGAAGCTTTTCTAAAGGGCTCTAGAGTCCATGGAAAGTTTTAAATCATTGCCTGATACTTCCAGCCTGGCTCTCATTCTCAAACCAATGTTTGCTTTGGAATCTAGGGACTGGAATAATCTACTGAAAGTAAATAAAGGAAGCTGCAAAACATTTGTTGGCTGAGGGCAAAGGGAATATTTCCTTCACTTTGTTTAGGTGTTAAAATAAAATTCTCCATTATTCTTCACACTGAAGTATTGTTAGCATCTTTAGAAGGGTAGCAGACACCTTGATTGCATTTTCAAATATAAAAAACCAAAAAGCAATTAGCAGAGGGAAGAGAGAAATGAGCTTTATCGTCTGAAATGACTGCTCTTTCTAGGCATGGACTTTAGGATAGAATTTTGTATTGAATTTTTCATTCCATTTAGTGATTTTTAACAGTGAATTTTTAGATATTCAAGTCTATACCAAAGCCAAATTTTTAAAATTCTGATTTGTTAGAAATCCCTAAGAACCCACCAAAAATTCAAGTGACCCTCAGGCACACAGAGTAATATTCTACCGAAATGCCTTATTAGAGTAATGTCAAAATAATTCACTTTTCCTGGTAAAACATAAAACTTCTATGAAAAAGAATGATACTGTTCAGTAACAAGACCGAAACAAGGTGGGTAGCTGCTAATGTTCCTAGATAATCAACTAATTGATGAAGAAAAAAATCATTATTGATAAGCAGGTTTCTATATTTCCAGTGCTACCAATGCTCTGAAAATCATTTTGCATGATACACAGAAAACCCTTACATATCTGGTCAACAAAATTGAAAGCTGGTTTTCAATCTGGTTTTAAGTGCTGATCCTATTTTCCATGGGAAATAGTTTGTAATTTAAAGAGCTCAGGACAATAATTCCTTTGGAGGAAATTTAATTCTGTGCCTGGCTTATTATTATAGATACATATATATATAATATAGATATAATATATATAGATATATAGATTATATAGATATCTATATAATATATAGAGATATAGATATATTGATATATAATATATATCTATATTATAGATATATATCTTAGGGAATCGTATTCGTCTCTTTGGCTTTTGGAGCATGGACATAATTTTTTTTAAATCTCCCCTGCTCTTATAAACTTCTGACTTCCAACTAGCAGTGAATATGATTCCTAGGACTGTAGTCTTATAAACCTTGCCTTTCCTAACACATTTAACTTTTCCATTTTCTTAGGTATTGATAATAAATGTATTGTGTGTAAATATTCTTAAAATTTGGGCAAAGCTGTCACAAGAATTCAAAATACACAGTCCCTACAAGCTAGCAACAGGAACTTTTTCACGTGGTTAAAAGCGGTGGAGCAATTCCAGAGTATGCAGAGAGGAAAGACTTCGAATCATACAAGTAAGGTAAAATCATCAAGAAAGAATGATAGGTTTTAAAACATGTGATCTTGTTATGCAGGCAGTTTCAAATTGAGTAATTTAAGCCAAAGTAGGTTTTTGACTTTTGTTCTCCTTAGGGGATAACACCCGCAAAGGATAATGGAAATGAGGGTGGGAATTGTATACAGAAGGTTTCAATTCCAGTTCTTCCTAGACTATAAACTGGGCAACAAAAACAAATTGAAAACAGTCATAGCTAACAGTTATTGAAGTTAAAGTGAGTCAGATACTAGTCAAAGTGCTTTATGTGTATTAACTCAATTATAAGGGGTGGCCAAGTGTTTAGAAGAATAGGTTCTGGAACCACCCTGCTTGGTTTTATAAACTCTCTCTCCCATTTGTTAGCTGAGCAAATTCCTCTTCTGTCTGATCACCATACAATGGTGTCTCCCTCATAGGCTGCTTATGAAAATCAGTGATCTAATTCTAAGATGAGTCATGTAGAACAATTTTTGGTACAAAGTAGATACTCAACTAACGTTTGCCATTTTTATTTTCATTTTACATTTATGAAACAGACACAAAAAGTCTGTTTGCTAAAGATGTGGCAGTTCAGGTCTAGTGAATGAACCTGTGATATCTGGTACTTATAAATAATATTTCATACATGACAGTCACTTCTCATTCTATAATAGACAAAGAGGTCACTGTGAAAATGATTCCTCCTTTAATATTCAAAAGTATGATTTGCCCAAACTTAACACAGAGCTCCAACTATAGATTGCTAATAGAAAACATTTAAACAGCTGTCAGTTACTGTCTTTCCCTTCCTCTTGCATTCTTGGTCACAAATCCAGGCCACATCAATAATTTACATAGACTGAATGAGGACCTATATTCTACAGTAACAATCAGCTTACAGATCTGTAAAATGGGAAACCCAAATTGTCCTCCAACATACACAAAGCAGGACATTTTCACGGTGAACTCTTCACTGCCCAGTTTCTGGCCTACCAGCCAGGCATCTCAAAACTGAACACTGAGCATAGAACACAGCCAACTCTTAGGGACAGACTCCCCTTAACCAAGCTCGTGGCCAAGATCCTTGTATAAAACCAGAATGTCAAACGATCAAAGAGATATAGCACACCAAGCAGGCCAGAGACTAGACTAGTTGATGTCAGTGCTCACTTCCTGTGGACCNCCAACTCTTAGGGACAGACTCCCCTTAACCAAGCTCGTGGCCAAGATCCTTGTATAAAACCAGAATGTCAAACGATCAAAGAGATATAGCACACCAAGCAGGCCAGAGACTAGACTAGTTGATGTCAGTGCTCACTTCCTGTGGACCAATCTGCATGGGAAACCAGGTTGTAACTAGAAGGCTGCTCAGTGAGTATAAAACCAGAAAGAAGGCAAACCCAGCCATCTCCAGAGGAATATGAATTGAAGAGTTCGTACTGAGGTCAGGTGGGGCCAGTCCCTGCCTCTGGAGATACCCTTTCCCAGACAGGGTTCCCCATTGTCTGAGGCTAATTAACCCATTTCTAAAGGACTCTTTAGCTCTGTGAATAACAAAAATGCTGTTACAAGTTTTAAGGGCCTAGAAGCCATCCCATCCTTTCAGGTAATTTACCTAGATGTGTAATCTGATTTCTGTTTGTTTCACACTTTAGCTCTCTTAGAAGAAAATCTCCTTTTCAAAATTGAAAGCTCATAGGTAGATACATCCCTATTTTTCGTAAATACCAACAGTAAGATAATCACCCCATTTAACATAAAATAATTTTCTAATAACGTAATCCCCTTTCTGAGGCAACAAGTTTGTCTCCCTATAGCAGTAAGAAGTGTTCCTGGAGAACACTAAGGGTCAGTTCACTCATTCACTTCTTTAACTTCTGTTTACTGGGTGTCTATTATGTGCCAAGCACTGAGCAATGTGCTGTGGATCAACAGGATATAAAAGACACGGACTCTGCCCAGCCAGATCTCTGAGTACCATGAAACGAAAACTAATCATTTACTGCAATCCCAACAGAGAAGGTAAAATTGCAAACAGAGAAACATGCCCTGAAGGGAAAAAGTAAACAATTCTTTGAGAACACTAATGAGCTGACAAGGAGGGTTAAAAAATATTCCCTAAAGAAATGAGATTCAAGTGAAAGTTGGGTGGAGACTAGCCCGCAACAACTGGCAAAGCAGAGAGTGACCCAGAGGATTTGGGGGAAGGAGGGGGGTGCATTTCAGATGAGGGAAACTGCATTCCAAAAGCCTTGAGGCTTTCAGACAGTTGAGCGGCTCACACATGGGAGGGATCTACAGAAGATCAGAGATGCTAGATGGCAAGCACTGGCGAAACAGTCATGAGACACGCAGGACAAGCAGGAAGGAGCTGGGCCACGGCAGACCTTGCCATGCAAAAGTACAGAGTTTATTCTTTATGCTGGGATGAAGAGTTCTAGGGCAAGGTGATGATTCTTGATCAGAATGGTACCTCTAAAGATCACTCTGCCCACAGACTGAAGAACAAGTTGGAGGTGGGTAAGGAGGAGGCTGGGAGACGAACTTAAGAGGTGATGATAGTCGTCCTGACCAGAGATCCTGGTTCTTTAGACTATATTGATTAGCAGAGAGGAAGAGAAAAGGACAGGACTGAGATACTGTGAAGATAAATGTTCATTAGCAGGCAATGGGTAAGAAAAACTGTCCCACTGTGTGGATACACTGCTCAGCAATGAAAAGGAACGGACAATAGTAACAACACAGAAAATTGGGGATGCAGAAAAGGGTAATTTACAGGAAGAGGCATAAGGGAACTTTGGGGGTTGAAACCTAAATTATTTTTGGTGATTATACAGGCATATAAAGTGGTCAAAACTTATCAAAATGTACATTTGAGTGGTTACACTCTATCATATATAAAATAGATCTCGATAGGGTAGATATTTTTTTTTAATCAGTGCAACTTAATTATTAAATGTACAGACTCTGGTATCGTACAGACATGGGTTTGAACTCTAGTTCTACTATTGGTGATTGGGGTACTCTGCTGCTGCTGCTGCTGCTAACTCGCTTCAGTCATGTCTGACTCTGTGTGACCCCACAGATGGCANTAATATCCACTTATATATGCTTTTTGAAGGAATGTCTATTCATATCCTTTCTCTGATTTTTTAAACATGGTTCTTTTTATTATTATGAAGATATTTAATATAACTATACACACATTTCTTATGTCAAGCAGAGTATTGTACACTCTTTACTAATCCCAAGGGAGGACTTTATTGTTTAAAAAGAAAAAACATTTTTTCTTTTATATTAGAGTTTAGCTAATTAAGAATGTTGTGATATTTCAGATGGAAAGAAAAGGGACTCAGTCATACATATAGATGTATCTCCCCACTCCCCCAAACTCCCCTCCCATCCAGGCCAGAGGAGGACTTTAAATTCTTCTGCCCACTGAGTGTTGCTGTCAGAGTCCCAAGGAAAACACAACACAGTCAAGCACTGGAGGAAATAATGCTTTTCTTACATGGAGAAGAGGCTGAGTAAGATCAGCTTCAGTAGAGCTCTTTGGTGCCCCATGGCCAGCAATCTCTCCTTGCAGCTAATGCAGAGCAATTTGCGACATACATCCCTCATACTGCAGTAGAAAGACCCTGTCACCTCCCATCAATGGACAGATATAACAGTTGGACATTGCCATATGATGCACATGTTTTGACCAACAATAAAAGAATCAGTTCAGTTCTGTCACTCAGTCATGTCTGACTCTTTTTGACCCCATGAACTGCAGCATGCATCTGTACATCACCAACTNTTTTGATTTACATTTGTTTTCTGATGGCTTATGATGTTGAGCCCCTTTATAGGTGCTTAATATCCACTTATATATGCTTTTTGAAGGAATGTCTATTCATATCCTTTCTCTGATTTTTTAAACATGGTTCTTTTTATTATTATGAAGATATTTAATATAACTATACACACATTTCTTATGTCAAGCAGAGTATTGTACACTCTTTACTAATCCCAAGGGAGGACTTTATTGTTTAAAAAGAAAAAACATTTTTTCTTTTATATTAGAGTTTAGCTAATTAAGAATGTTGTGATATTTCAGATGGAAAGANGGGAGTTGGTGATGGACAGGGAGGCCTGGCGTGCTGCAGTCCATGGGGTGGCAGAGTCAGACACGACTGAGGACTGAACTGAACTGAGCTGAACTGATGCGAAGAGCTGACTCATTGGAAAAGACCCTGTTGCTGGGGAAGACTGAGGGCAGGAGGAGAAGCGGATGTGAGAGAGGATGAGCTGGCTGGAGGGCATCATCAACTCAATGGGCCTGAATTTGGGCAGACTCCCGGAGATAGTGGAGGACAGAGGAGCCTGGTGTGCTCTGGTCCACGGAGTTGCAAAGAGTCGGACATGACGAGTGAACACCAACAAATTCTGAAGTCTTTGTTGAACTTGTTACAAAAGTGCTTCTATTTTATGTTTGGTCTTTTGGCCTCAAGGCGTATGGGAGCTTACCTCTCGGAGCAGGAATTGAACCCACACCCCCCGCACTGGAAGGCAGTGGCAGCCACTGAGCTGCCTGGACAGTCCCCAGATCTCCAGGCCTTAAGTGACCCCTGGACA
This sequence comes from Neotragus pygmaeus, assembly GCA_006410875.1. Lineage (NCBI taxonomy): Eukaryota > Metazoa > Chordata > Mammalia > Artiodactyla > Bovidae > Neotragus > Neotragus pygmaeus. The sequence goes on along the minus strand of SJYV01050914.1, from coordinate 364,259 downwards.
GGAGTGTCTGCGGAGCTTAGGGCTCCATGCAGGAGACCCGCTTAACTCTAGGCTTGAGCTTGAGCTTGCTGGTGTGGATTACTTGGGTCCACAGGAAGTTAGAAAATGTGGTGAAAGAGGAAGGTTGAAAGTTTGCTTTTGCACTGGGTTCTGTTATGTGAATCCGAAGACCTACTATGTGTGGATAAAGCTGGCCTACTGGAAGGACCATATAGTGAGGAATTGAGACAGTCTAGCTGTCTGTCTGCCAACTCCTGAGTTGGAGAGAGGTGATTTCAGATCATTTCACATCAGCTGAGCCACCAAATGAATCAAATAACATGAATAACTATTTAGCTAGACCCAGAGCAGATTGCTGACCCATGCCTTTAAGAAAACGATGGTTAATCCACTAGGGTTTGGAGTAGTTAGCTATGTCGCAGTATATAACCACTATCATGCTTAGAACTTTTTCCAGTTACATAGTTCAAGCAGTTCTTTTGTGAGCTGATCATCCACTTCATTATTCATTAAATGATGTCTACCAGGCAAAACACCCTCATCGTCACTCTGGTTCTGCTGCTAACTATAGTAACCGCTCCAATCTTGTCTTTGATGGTTAAGTGCTGTCATCTAATCTTGGCTAACTTAGGATCCCCTAAAGCTTTCAGTTTTCTCCTAACTTGACCACATTTTTAAAAAACAGATTTTTGGCGGGGCGGGGCGGGGGGAGATATAATTTATATCCTATACAATTCAGCCATATAAGGTAGTTTCAACGGGTTTTGGTTCAGTGGTCTTCTGTGTATTCAGAGAGTACAGCCATCACCATCATCAATTATAGAACATTTCACCACTCCAAAAAGATCCTTCGCCCATATTTAAATTGGATCGTTTATCTTTTTAGTATTTTGTTGCAGAGTTCCTTGTATATTCTAGATACAAGTCCCTTATCAGACATAGGATTTGCAAATAACTTCTTCCATCCTGTTGGCCATCTTTCCTGCCTGAACTCTAAAAGCCGTGAATATAACTGATGCTCCAATTTGAGACACATTTCCCACATACTTCTTTAGCAATAGCACCAACCTCCACCCTGACTGTCCTCATTATTTTTTTTTTTTTNCCTGTTGGCCATCTTTCCTGCCTGAACTCTAAAAGCCGTGAATATAACTGATGCTCCAATTTGAGACACATTTCCCACATACTTCTTTAGCAATAGCACCAACCTCCACCCTGACTGTCCTCATTATTATTTTTTTTTTTTGACTGCTCCTTCTTTGTACTCACTATATATATTTAGACTTTAAATGCTTTATGTTCTCAGGGCTTTGTATTAAACTATCATTTTTTCTCATGCTACAAATTCTAGTGTTCTTACATCCAGATTGAATCCTTTAAATATTCAAATACATCCCAAATTTTTGTTCCTGTCTTAGATTCCCTTCTGAGCCCCAACTTATAGCCAAATGTTTTCTCCACATTTCTGCTTGCATAACTCATAAGAATCTCAAAATTAGAATATCCAGAGTTTGCATCTTTTTCTTCTACTGCTAACTTGCTCCTTCTTTATACTCCCATCTTGGCTGGGCTTCCCTGGCGGCTCAGACAGTAAAGGATCCGCCCGCAGTGCGGGAGACCTGGGTTCCATCCCTGGGTTGGGAAGATCCCCTGGAGAAGGGAACAGCTACCCACTCCAGGATTCTGGCCTGGAGAGTTTCATGAATAGAGGAACCTGGTGGGCCACAGTCCATGGGGTTGCAGAGAGGTGGACACATGTGAGTGACTTTCATTTTCATTTCACCATCTTTGCTATTTAGCAGCTGTGTGATCTTAGGTACGTGCCTTAACCTCTCTGAGTCTCCGTTTCCTTGTCAGTAAACTGTAGATAATAATAGCTCTTGTCTCCTAAGATTTGTAAAAATCTGATTGGTTACCATAAGGGTGATTAGAATACTACCTAGTACATAAAAGGTGGTACATAATTGTTAACTCGTTTTCTCACTAATAACTATCAACTCAGTTGTATAAACCTGAAATCTCGTTGTCAAGTCTGACAACCTCTGTCTTCCTCAATTACTGATCTTACAGTGTCAAACACTGTACCTTTAAGAGCCTGCATCTTTCAGCCTTTACTGCCATGACTCTGCTCTAAATTCCCGTAGTTTCTGCACCCTCACCGTAACTTCCACATTTTTGTCTTAGCCACTTGTTCAGTTCAGCCGCTCAGTCATGTCCGACTCTTTGGGACCCCATGGACCGCAGCACGCCAGGCCTCCCCGTCCATCACCAACTCCCGGAGTCCACCCAAACCCATGTCCATCGGGTTGGTGATGTCATCCAACCGTCTCATCCTCTGTCGTCCCCTTCTTCTCCTGCCTTCAATCTTTCCCAGCATCAGGGTCATTTCCAATGAGTCAGTTCTTCACATCAGCTGGCCAAAGTATTGGAGCTTCAGCTTCATCATCAGTCCTTCCAATCAATATTCAGGACTGATTTCCTTTAGAGTGGACCGGATTGATCTCCTTGCAGTCTGAGGGACTCTCAAGAGTCTTCTCTAACACCACAGTTCAAAAGCACCAATTCTTTGGCACTCAGCTTTCTTTATACTCCAACTCACATCCATACATGACTGCTGGAAAAACCATAGCTTTGACTAGATGGACCTTTGTTGGCAAAGTAATGTCTCTGCTTTTTAATATGCTGTCTAGGTTGATCATAGCTTTTCTTCCAAGGAGCAAGCTTTTGTCCATTTCATAGCCACTTGTACACCCTTCCAATTCATTCTCCATCCAACTGCTAAAGCAGCAATTCTCAAACTTGGCTAATATATAGACACCACTTAAAGGAAAGGAATTCTCCAGGAACATAGTTTGAGATACACTCTCTGAAGACTTTTAATCTATAAAATGTCAGTTTTGAATTTTCCTTGCTGAAGAGATATTTTATCATTGTGCTGAACTAGTTTGAAAAAGTTCTTTACTCTTTGGGCTTGGAGTATTCAGTTTCACACCTAAACCCATAACTTTTCAAAACCATATTTCTGATTATTTGTGTCCTGGTTAAAACCTTGAAGGCTTCTGTTGCTTTTTGAATAAAACTCCATGTTTTATTTTTTTACTTTGAATCTGTTTTTATTGAAATACAGTAATTTACAATGTTGTATTAATTTCTGCTGAACAGCAACGTGACTCAGTTTATATACATGCAAACATTTTTAATGTCCTTTTCTATTAAGGTTTATCCCAGGATATTTAATATAGTTCCCTGTGCCATACCGCAGGACCTGCTGTCTATCCATTCCATATATAATAGTGGCTTCTACTAAACCAGACTCCTGCCTCTTCTCTGCCCCGCCCCGCCCCCGTGGCAGCACAAGTCTGTTCTCTGCATCTGTGAAAGCGCCGTGTTTTACACGTGGCCTTGGCCCGTCTCTCCCGCGATCCCTCGCTCTGCGTGTATTAGGTCGTGGCCTCACTCTCTCCGCTTTTTCCCCTGGGCCGCGCTTCTTCCTGCCTCAGGCGCATTTGCACTCGTGCCTCTCCTCCTTGGAGTGCGTGTTGTCACGCGGCGATGCTCCCTGTTCTCCCCACTGGCCCGCTCCTGCGTCAGTGCCTGGCTGCTCAGCCGGGCCCCACGCTTTGGGACCCCATGGACTGCAGCCCGCCAGACTCCGCTGTCGGTGAGATTCTCCAGGCAAGAATACTGGAGTGGGTGCCATGTCCTGCTCCAGGGGATCTTCCTGACCCAGGGATCAAACCCGCGTCTCCTGCATCTCCTGCTTTGAGAGGCAGATTCTTTGCCACTGAGCCTCCTGGGAAGCCCAACCTTCAGTTTAACTACCGCAGCATTTGACCCCGCTGTGGTTTCAGTCGTGTCTGACTCTGTGTGAGCCCACGGACTGCAGCCCGCCAGGCCCCTCTGTTCATGGAATTTCCTAGGCAATAATACTGGATTGAGTAGCCATTTCCTTCTCCAGGGGATCTTCCAAACCCAGGGATCTAACTAGGGTCTCCTGCATTGCAGGTGGATTCTTTACTGTCCGAGCTACCAGTATTTCCAGTTACCTGTGATCCCACAGTATAAAAATGTTAAATGGAAAGTTCCAGAAATAAACAATTCATTCGTTTAAAATTGGGTGCCCTTCTTCATAGCATGGTGATGGACAGGGAGGCCTGGCGTGCTGCGATTCATGGGGTCGCAGAGAGTCGGACACGACTGAGCGACTGAACTGAACGGAACTTCGTAGCATGATGAACTCTCACGCCGATAGCTCTATCTAGCCTGGCACCTGGATCACCCCTTTGTCGGGTGTATCTTGCCCATCAGCCAGCAGCTGTCAGGGTTCCCAGACTGACTGTCCTGGTGTCGCGGTGCCCCTGTTCGAGGAGCCCTTGGTTTATTTAATGGTGGCCCCAAAGCAGCGGCGCAGTGATGCCAGCCGTTTCCACACGCCACAGGGCAGCTGTAAGTGCTGCCTCTGAGTGAGCAGATAAAAGCGCTGGGCTTAATAAGGAAAGAAAAAGAGATCGTCTGCCGAAGTTGCTGAGACTGACAGTAAGAACGCGTCTTCTGCCTGTGAAACGGTGAGGAAGGAAAAAGAAATGAGTGCGAGTCTGGGCGTCACATTTCAAGCTGCCAAGATGAAGGTCACAGTGCACGCAGAGCGCTTNATCTGTCACGAGATACGCTTCTTTTGGCTCGGTTTCACCCACTTGGCTACCATCCCCCTCTCTGCGTAGGCTCGTTCTATATTTCATACAGCACATCTTTGTAGGATGAGCATCTGGCAGGTTTATTTTATTTCATTATGATGCAAGTGCATTAAGCTTTTGAGGTAACCTCTTCAAAGACGGAGATCTCGAATGAACACATTGCGGATGGAGCCAGTCCTCACCTGTGGTTGACTTAAATAACTGGCCATTTGGCCTCTTCAATCCCTGCTCTTCTGCTATAAATTCATCATTAAAGGGCGTGTCTGAAGAAAAACCTGCGTCCCCCATCAGAGATCCCATTGCAAGCAGAACCCCCGGTCCAGGCCCTCTTTCCCTTTCAACTAGACACGCTGAGAACCCCCGGGACCTGTGAGCAAGACCCTCGTCTTTCAGACTTTCTGGATGGTTACTGCTGAGGGACACTGGCAATCCTAAGGAAGCCCGCAGCGGTGGGCCAGCCTCGCCTTGGCTCTGCAAGGGGAGACGCCCATGGGAGGCGTGTCCAGCTGTCTGCTCACTGTCCTGGGGAGGGCAGGAGGCAGGCAGGCTGCAGGCGTCCCCCTCGAAGCTAATGAGGGACGTGTGTTCATCCCGCAAGAAAGAGCAGGTGGGCGTGCCCGTGAACCGAAATGGAGACGTTAGAAATGGAAAGCACAATAAATTCTGTATAGTAAGACTTTTGGCCTTACTATCGCTCTTCTCTCAGGTCACACCCAAAGTACTCATTTCTGACAACAGTTTGACTTTGCCCAACCATCTTGTGGCAGTGTTCACTGGCATCGCTAAGCTCAGTCTTTCTCTCTTTTAAGTCCCTCTTCATAGCCTTTTATAACAGCTGGCTCTCCTCCTAAGCTTACTCTTGGGAAGCTGTTGCTGTTGCCCAGCTGCCCAGTCGTGTCCGACTCTTTGCGACCCGTGGGCTGCAGCACGCCAGGCCTCCCTGCCCTTCACCACCTTCGAGAGCTTGCTCAGACTCATGTCCATTGGGTCGGTGATGCCATCCCACCATCTCATCCTCTGGCTTCCCCTTCTCCTCCTGCCTTCAATCTTTCCCAGCATCAGGGTCTTTTCAAATGAGTCAGCTCTTCACATCAGGTGGCCAAAGTATTGGAACTTCAGCTTCTAATGAGTATTCAGGGTTGGTTTCCTTAGGATTGACTGGTCGGATCTCCTTGCAGTCCAAGGGACTCTCTAGAGTCTTCTCCAGCACCACAGTTCAGAAGCATCAATTCTTCAGCATTCAGCTTTCTTTATAGTCCAGCTCTCACATCCATACATGACTACTGGAAAAACTGTAGCTTTCACTAGATGGACCTTTGTTGGCAAAAGTGAAAAACCTTTGTCTTTCCTTATTAATATGCTGTCTGTGGTTTTCATAGCTTTCCTTCCAAGGAGCAAGTGTCTTTTAATTTCATGGCCGTGGTCACTTTCTGCAGTGGTTTTGGAGCCCCAGAAAATAAAATCTGCCACTTTTTCCACTGTTTCCCCATCTATTTGCCATGAAATGATGGGACCAGATATCATGATCTTAGTTTTATGAATGTTGAGCTTTAAGAAAACTTTTTCACTCCCTTCTTTCACCCTCACCAAGACCTGATTCATATTAATGTTTGACAGAAAACAACAAAATTCTATAAAGCAATTATCCTTCAATTAAAAAATAAACAAATTTTAAAAATTAAAAAAGAAGGCATTTAGTTCCTCTTCACTTTCTGCCATTAGAGTGGTATCATTTGCACATCCTGCAATCTCGATTCTAGCCGGGGCTTCATCCAGCCTGGCATCCGCGTGACGAACTCTGCATGTAAGTTAACTTAGCAGGGCGACAGTGTGCAGCCCTGACGTGCTCCTTTCTCAAATGTGAGCCAGTCTGGCGCCCCGTGTCCGGCCTGCACTCCTGCTTCTGGCCCACCGACTTCTCAGGAGACAGGGCAGGTGGTCTGGCACCCCCATCCCTTTAAGAACTTCCCACAGTTTGCTGTGATCCACACAGAGGTTTCAGCACAGTCAAAGAAGCAGAAGTAGATGTTTTTCTGGAATTCCCTTGCCTTCTCTATGAGCTGAGGAATGTGGGCAGTTTGATCACTGGTTGCTTTGCCTTTTCTAAATCCAGCTTGTACATCTGGAAGTTCTCAGTTCATGTACTGCTGAAGCCTAGCTGGAAGGAATTTGAGCATAACCTTACCAGTATGTGAAGTGAAAGCAATTGTCTCGTAGTGTGAACATTCTTTGGTGTTGCCCTTCTTTGGGACTGGAATGAAAAGTGACCTTTTCTAGTCCAGTGGCCACAGCTGTTTCCAAATTTGCTGACATATTGAATGCAACACTTTAACAGCATCATCTTTTAGAATTTTACATAGCTCAGTTGGAATTCCATCACCTCCACTAGCCTTGTACATAGCGATGCTTCCTAAGGCCCACTGGACTTCACACTCCAAGATGCCTGGCTCTACATGAGTGACCACACCATCATGGGTATCCCGATCGTTAAGACATTTTTGGTATAATTCTTCTGTGTATTCTTGCCACCTCTTCTTTATCCCTTCAGCTTCTGTTAGGTCCTTACTGTTTCTGCCCTTTATTGTGCTCAGTCTTGCATGAAATGTTCCCTTGATCTCTCCAGTTTTCTTGAAGAGGTCTCTAGTCTTTTCCATTCTGTTGTTTTCTTCTACTTCTCTGCATTGTTCACTGAAGAAGGCCTTATCACTCCTTGCTTTTCTCCAAAACTCTGCATTCGGATGGATATATCTTTCCCTTTCTCCCTTGCTTTTCACATCTCTTTCTTCAGCTGCTTTTAAAGCCTCCTCAGACAACTACTTTGCCTTCTTGCGTTTCTTTTTCTTTGGGATGGTTTTGGTTACTGCTTCCTGTACAATGTTACAGACCTCTGTCTGTAGTTCTTCAGGCACTCTCTCTACCAAATCTAATTTCTTGAATTGATTCGTCACCTCTGCTGTATAATCATAAGGGACTTGATTTAGGTCATACCTGAATGGCCCAATGGTTTTCACTAATTTCTTCATTTTAAGTTTGAATTTTGCAATAAGAAGCTGCAGTAAAGATCCATCCCCTTTATGGATCACAGCCCTCTAAAGGGGCTTACATAACTCAATGAAGCTATGCACCATGCCAGGTATGGCCACCCTGGATGGATGGGCCATAGTGGAGAGTTCTGACAAAACATGGTCCACTGGAGGAGTGAACAGCAAACCTCTCCAGTATCCTTGCTGTGAGAACACCATGAACAGTACGTAAAGGCAAAAAGAACTTCCTAGACCCTTTAATGGAAAAATTGAGAGTCAACAGACATGATGGTCATTTCAAAGAACACTCATATGGTATCAATTTCTTGGTTTAAATATGCAGAAGCTTCTCATGACATATTAAATAACTTCCATTCACAATTTCTGTGTTCTATCAGGTGTCTGCAGATGATAGACGTTTTTAACTGTCCTACAGTACATTCCAAGGAGCTAAACATGGATTTTTAAGTTGTATCTGACATGGAAGGCTTCCTAGTGAGTCCCACAGTGCAATTAGCTTCTTCTTTAACTGTTGGCAGCCTCTGATTAAGTGTCAAATTTCAGAGAATGCCGGGTTCCAGCCACGGATGGTGTGTAACAGAGTAGATTGCGCATCTCTTTAGTTTTTTCCCAGCTGAAGTTGAGTTGATTTACAATGTTGTGTATCTCAGGTGCACAGCATAGTGATTCAGTAAAACACACACATGTATATGTACATTTTTTTCAGATTCTTTTCCCTTGCAGATTATTATAAACTACTGAGTATAGCTCCCTGTGCTATACAGTCAGTTCAGTTCAGTCGCTCGGTTGTGTCTGACCCTTTGTGACCCCATGGGCTGCAGCGTGCCAGGCCTCCCTGTCCATCACCAACTCCGGGAACTTGCTCAAACTCATGTCCATCAAGTCGGTGATGTCATCCAACTGTCTCATCCTCTGTCACTCCCTTCTCCTCCTGCCCTCAATCTTTCCCAGCATCAGGGTCTTTTCCAAAGAGTCAGTCATGGGCTATACAGTAGGTCCTTCTTCTATTCTATATACTAGATATATACTATTCTATACATAAGGTACACAGCCTCATCCGCTAGTAGGCAGGATGCCTTAGACCCCCGAACCTGTAACCTCCCCTGGACGTGGCTTGGTCCATGACAGCCGGGACCTGTCATCAGATGCCAGTGTGCAGGCAGTAGACCCAGAAATCAGCTGCCGAACTCAGCTGAGAAAACAAGCTAGTCAAAGGGTTTTGGAGGAGGGAGAGAGAACAGCAGAAAAGGCAGGGCGCACAGTATTAGGAATAAAAGGAGCATGACAGAATACAAAAGAAGACACTGCTTCGATATCTACACTTCCAAAATGATTAGCATGAGAAGCAGGTGCTTCCTAGGAAATCTTGCTACAGCTAACATAAGGACGGAGAGAAAATCCGACCCTACAGCCCGACAGTCCCCGCGGAGAGCAATGGAAAGGCTGTGTCTGCACAAGAGACGGAGAGATGTTCATAGCTTTATTCGTGATGATCTCAAACTGGAAGCAGCTTAACCGTCTACCAGCTCACAATGATTCAACAGCTAGTGGTGCAGTGATTCCACAGAAGACTCCTCAGCCACAATGAGAAGCTGCGGTTACCTGTAACAGTCCAGACTGAATGAATCTCAAAAGCATTATGTGAAGCAAAGGAAATAAGACACGGACGAGTGCAAACTATGTGAGTCCATTTAAATGGCACTTTGGAGAGGACGAATTGTAGAGACGGAAAACAGAGGCTGGCTGTGGAGATGATTGGCTGTNTGAGTATAGCTCCCTGTGCTATACAGTCAGTTCAGTTCAGTCGCTCGGTTGTGTCTGACCCTTTGTGACCCCATGGGCTGCAGCGTGCCAGGCCTCCCTGTCCATCACCAACTCCGGGAACTTGCTCAAACTCATGTCCATCAAGTCGGTGATGTCATCCAACTGTCTCATCCTCTGTCACTCCCTTCTCCTCCTGCCCTCAATCTTTCCCAGCATCAGGGTCTTTTCCAAAGAGTCAGTCATGGGCTATACAGTAGGTCCTTCTTCTATTCTATATACTAGATATATACTATTCTATACATAAGGTACACAGCCTCATCCCCTAGTAGGCAGGATGCCTTAGACCCCCGAACCTGTAACCTCCCCTGGACGTGGCTTGGTCCATGACAGCCGGGACCTGTCATCAGATGCCAGTGTGCAGGCAGTAGACCCAGAAATCAGCTGCCGAACTCAGCTGAGAAAACAAGCTAGTCAAAGGGTTTTGGAGGAGGGAGAGAGAACAGCAGAAAAGGCAGGGCGCACAGTATTAGGAATAAAAGGAGCATGACAGAATACAAAAGAAGACACTGCTTCGATATCTACACTTCCAAAATGATTAGCATGAGAAGCAGGTGCTTCCTAGGAAATCTTGCTACAGCTAACATAAGGACGGAGAGAAAATCCGACCCTACAGCCCGACAGTCCCCGCGGAGAGCAATGGAAAGGCTGTGTCTGCACAAGAGACGGAGAGATGTTCATAGCTTTATTCGTGATGATCTCAAACTGGAAGCAGCTTAACCGTCTACCAGCTCACAATGATTCAACAGCTAGTGGTGCAGTGATTCCACAGAAGACTCCTCAGCCACAATGAGAAGCTGCGGTTACCTGTAACAGTCCAGACTGAATGAATCTCAAAAGCATTATGTGAAGCAAAGGAAATAAGACACGGACGAGTGCAAACTATGTGAGTCCATTTAAATGGCACTTTGGAGAGGACGAATTGTAGAGACGGAAAACAGAGGCTGGCTGTGGAGATGATTGGCTGTGGCCGGGAGATGATTGGCTGTGGCCCGGAGATGATTGGCTGTGGCCCAGAGATGATTGGCTGTGGCCCAGAGATGATTGGCTGGGGCCGGGAGATGATTGGCTGTCGCCGGGAGATGATTGGCTGGCTGTGGCCGGGAGATGATTGGCTGTGGCCGGGAGATGATTGGCTGTGGCCCAGAGATGATTGGCTGGGGCCGGGAGATTGGCTGGCGGCAGCGAGGTCCTGACGCCTGGGAATATTTGGGGTGATGGATCTTGATTGTTGTGGCATTAACAGGAGTGTATACATTTGTCAAGATTCTTGCAACTGTGCACTTTTTCAAGAGTGACTTTTATTGTTTGTGAATTTTACCTTAATTTTTAAAAAGGAAACAAATTATAATTAATATTTAGACTAAAAGAGAAAGCTGAGGGCCAAACTTTAGTACCTTATAGAAGAGTAAAGGGATATAATGACCACAGCAACGTGTCAATGTTTACGGCATTCAGAATATCGTACGTAATAATAAAGAGCTATGAAGAGACATGCTGAGGACAGCTAGAAAACTTTACATCTGTGCTGTAGTTTACATGGCCACTCCAGTAAGTCTGGGGGCTTCTAGAACTTCCAGTGTAGTAGATGAGGAGGAGAAGGTCTTGCTTCACCTTCCTGCTATTTCCTATGCTGCCTCTTGAACTATTTCATGCCCCAAATTGAAAGATATTCTCACTAAGATATCCACATTAATGCACTTATTTTTTTAAGTGCTTAAAATGTAGTTTAAATGTGTGTGTGTTTTTCCCCCAAAGTACTTTGGGACTTCTCCGGTGGTCCAGGGGTTAAGACTCCATCTTCAATGCATGGGATGTGGGTTAGATCCCTGGTCTGGGCACTAAGATCCCACATGCCTTGGAGCAACTAAGCCCATGAGCCACAAGTACTGAACCCACGCTTTCTGGAGCCCGGGTGCCACAACGAAAGATTCTGCGTGACACTAATGTAGAACTTGTACGTTGCAATTAGGATCTGAAGTCAAATAAACAAATAAATAAACATTAAAGATACTTAGAATAGAAAGGGAGATTTTTCTCAGGGTATGGAAAGTAGGGATTTATTACAAATTAAAAAATAGAGAAAAGGTCACGAAAACCCAAAGATAGAGGGTCAAGAGCAGAAGAAAAATTATCTAGAGATCAAGGAAGCCACTTTTCAATGCCTCCATCCTCACCCGGAAATGACTGCTCTCCTAGGGATTTAGTCAGATGAGTTTAAGATCTCAAGCACATATTCCTTTACCAGTTTGCAAACAATCTGCTAACAGTGTTTCTGCAGATTGGCAGATGTGAAAATTGGAGGCGCTGACCTGCCCGTGCATGAGCCTTGGTCTTCATTTATCCCGGCCTTCAGCACGGCCGACCCGGTTGGCAATATCTAGGAAGTGAGGTTTTAATGTGCTTTTTATCCTACTGTACATAAAATTTCACAAGCATAATTATTAAAATTGTAGATATTTGTCTCTATTAGTACTCTCAAGTGGAACATAAGTATTTGGTAAGCTCTTAAATTAAAAAAATGTTAAAGAATTATGTTTCTTTTTTATTTCTCTCCCCATCCACTTGTGTTATCAGGTACCAGGTCTGCCAAGTTCTGGAGACTTAAAAGGAGACGGAGACAGTCCTGCTGTTGAAGATCTCATCATTTGGTGGTCTTTACTTTTAGGAGAGATGGTGAATGGAGCGACAAAATCAACATAATGTCAAGGACAATTAAACGCACTTATCTAATCACTTCTAATCTCTGTAAATTTCTGCTTCTCATGTTCTGGCAAAACAGAACAAAAATCACTGAACTTGAGGAGCTGGTGTTCTAGAGGGAAACAAATAGCATTTGAAACAAATATTCATTCAGGCTCCTTTTCTTAGCGACATTTTGAATCTCTTATTTTCATTTGCATCTTCTCTCTTGAAGAAAGGAACTTGAATGCCATGAGAATATCTTCAAGCCTTGCTAAAAATTATTTACAAAATAGCACCACTGGTAACGCCTGAGAGTCTGCAGACTTTCGGCTGTGCCCCAGGCCTTCTAAAGCGTTGTATGGATCATAACATCATCTCGGTGATGTGTTCGCTCTTTAAAGTTTGAGGAGCATTGCTGATGGGCGTCAGCTCAGCATGCGCTCGGAAGGCAAATCCTTTAGAGCACTGATTCTCAACGTAGGGTCCCTGGGCAGTATCAGTATCATCTGATAACTTGTTAGGAATGCAAATTCTTATGTCTTAGCAAATCAGTAAAATGGGGCTCAGCTAGCTGTGTGGAGCTTCAGTAAACTCTACACGTGGGCCTGATGTCTGCCAGTTTTGAGGACCATTGTTCAGAAGTTGGTTGGTAAATTAGGTTAAAGTAAGAGAAATCAGTCTTGTAAATCCTCACACCTAATTCCTCAGGGCTTCGCCTTCTCAGGTGCACAGGATAATTGAATTCTCTTACAGTCATTAATTTTTTAGTGTTCAAACATGGAGATAGATGTTATAGGATCATAGGGAGTTTTAATAAAGTAAACATAAGTGCATAAAAACAACCCCTAATTGAAGATTTAGACTCTAAAGAAAATGAAATAGAGCCTTCTACCGATCTTTCATCATACTTAAAGACCTGCCTCCTATGCTTTGATAGTCATCATCACAATTTGTGCGTGAGTTTTACAGGCATTAATTTAGGCTTTCAAAATTCACTGTTCCAGGGGAACAAAATATTTGAATAAAAAGTGTTAGGTTTCAGGCAATGAACCGATGATATATTTATGGCACGTGTGTGCTGCCGAGAGCTGGTAGTTGATTTTTCACACCTGAGTGTGTCTTTAGCCATTTTGGCATATAAGTCCGCTGCTCCTAACTTCCTGTTTCTCGAGTGGGATTTCATTTTCAGTCTCAGCCAATGAAGCCTTCCTCGGGATTAAGAGGACTCTTAGTCCTTTTTTCTTTGACATGGACTTGTGCTGGGGATTGGTCAGGTATAACGTATTTGCAGAGGAGTGTTTTTAAGTGTTTAAAGATGGAGCTTTCAACGTGACTTTTGAATTATTCATGATTTTGGTCTCATTGAATCCTAGCAATAGCTGAGGGTACATATAGTGAAGGAGGTTTATTTTAGATGCTTGACCTTGAGGTGTTTTCTGAGGCTCAAGAGTCTGCCCCAACTTGAGAGCTGCTTTTCTCGACTCCTCTTCCCTTCTGACCCCTTCCAGAGCATGTTGATTCCTGGGGCTCAAATACTTGAAGTGGGTTGGATGTAAGGAGTGTGGGGGTGGCCTGGAACATAAGGAGACTTCCATGGGCTGCGGCAGGACCTCAGGACTCTGTGAGTGTGACATGCTGGAAGGAAACCTTATCTAGGACTCCGTTGTCCTTGACATTATTCTTCATAAATCCATTGTGTCTGAGGGGAAGAATTCAGCCCTTCCTATGTGGAAAGATCAATTGTCTTGGTTTGCCTATGCTTCTCCTGTTTTAGCACTAAAAGTCTTCCTTCCTGAGCAAATGGGATGGATGATTGCCCTATGCATGAATTTTCGTTTGTCAGTTTCTGATGGCGATCTTTCAGAGTTTCCTTAAGAATGTAGATGTTCTCATCAAGTTATCTGTTTCACGAGGCCACTCAGATCTGCTGTGTGAGTACTTGTAAGGATCATAGCATGTTTATTGTACGCTTTTCTTTCCTTTGCTTAGGAAATATTTTAAAAGGCTAAAATAAAATCACATAAATAATCATTGACCCACTCTCCAGCTTTATGAAGTCCACGATAATTGGCTACACTTGCTTCCATGTTAGTTTCTGGTAGAATCAAAGTTCAGGTAAAGTAGTGCCCATGGCCGCCCTTGATTCCGTTCTCTTCCCTCTTTGCCCAGATGGAAGCTTGGTCATTTTGCATTTCTCTATGCATTTTATGATTTTATGGCAAATAGATGGATCCATAAACCTATGTTTTGCAGGCACTCAAAACTTTTATTTCTGTTTCATCCTACAGCTTTTGTTGTTGTTCAATACTATTCAGAGATTTGTAAGTACAGGCTTGGTTTAACTCTTCTCTGGTATGCTATTGAGTGAATCCGTCATAAATCGTCTTCATTTTTCTGTTGATAGGTAGAACATGTCCATGTTTGTCTGTTACATGTTATGTCTGTACTTGGGCATTTTTTTTTGCACGCCCAGGATCGTGAGGCCACGGGTGTGCAGGTCGGAACACCAGCTCTCTCTTGCCCCATTGTTCTCTAACATGGTGAGACAGTTTCGTGTTCCCAGCAGAAGGGTAGCTGTTCTCATTTTCACCAGCACTTGGTGCTTGCAGATATCTTACTTTTTGACAATCTGAGGGGAAGATAAGAATAACTCAGGCTGAATTTTTTTCTGAACTTTTAAATTTTTAGATGATAATAGATTCATATGTAACTGTGTAATACTTGGCAGTTGTATAAGACATGATACAGACAGATAAGTGTAACTTTTACTCAATTCCATCCATGGTAACATCTTGCAAAACAGACTGCAATATTACTTTAGGATGTTGACATCGCTACAGCCCAGTCACAGAACATTTCTGTCACAACCAAGAGCCCTCAGGTCGCCCTTTGCCAGTCACATCTGAATTCCGCATGCCGCCTCGCTTCCCTCCCACCTCTGTCTCTTAGCTCTGACAACTAGACATCTATTCTCCATTTCTCGAATCTCGTCATCTCACGATGCTCCCTAAACGGAGTCATGCAGTATGTTAGTCCCAGGGACTGACTTTTCCCATCCAGAAAATTCCCTGGAGGTCCATCTACACCATTGTGTGTATCAATACTTCCTTTTTCTTTGTTGATGAGTAGTAATCCATGGCATGGTTATACCATCATTTAACCATTCACCCACTGAAAAACATCTGGATGTTTCTAGTTTTTTGTTATTATGAACAAAGCTGTTATAAACATTCCTTCTTTGGAAGGAATGATGCTAAAGCTGAAAGTCCAATACTTTGGCCACCTCATGCGAAGAGTTGACTCATTGGAAAAGACTCTGATGCTGGGAGGGATTGGGGGCAGGAGGAGAAGGGGACGACAGAGGATGAGATGGCTGGATGGCATCACCGACTCAGTGGCCATGAGTTTGAGTGAACTCCAGGAGCTGGTGATGGACAGGGAGCCCTGGCGTGCTGTGATTCATGGGGTCACAAAGAGTCGGACGCGACTGAACTGACTGACTAATGGCTAATGATGTTGGCTAATATCTTTTCATGTGCTTATTTGTAATCTGTGCATGCTTTTAGTGAAAAGATTGCAGGTTATATAATTTTCACTTGGTTGGTGAGTTTTCAGTATCCTCTGAGGCTCCTTTTAGTATTCCAAGTCAACTAAGATTTATGTTTAGTGAAGACCACATAAATAGTCAACTTAACTGTTTATATTTCACATCCTACCCAATCCAGTAATTTTAGGGTATTGTGATATTCTTCTAGAACTTAGCCCACATAGAAAATTATATTAGAAAATGATTGCCTTTCTCAGATACAAAAATTACCATCCAGTTATATTTATTTTATTTTATTTTTTAATGTAATCTTTTTTTTTTCTTTATTTTACTTTACAATACTCTATTGGCTTTGCCATACATTGACATGAATCCACCACAGGTGTACATGAGCTCCAGAGAAAGCACTACAGACACTCAGTTTCTATAGAAGCATCAGTCAGTTCAGTTGCTCAGTCATGTCCGACTCTTTGTGACCCAATGAATCACAGCACGCCAGGGCTCCCTGTCCATCACCAGCTCCCAGAGTTCACTCAAACTCATGTCCATTGAGTCCGTGATGCCATCCAGCCATCTCATCCTCTGTCATCCCCTTCTCCTCCTGCCCCCAATCCCTCCCAGCATCAAAGTCTTTTCCAATGAGTCAACTCTTCGCATGAGGTGGCCAAAGTATTGGACTTTCAGCTTTAGCATCATTCCTTCCAAAGAANCCAGCCATCTCATCCTCTGTCATCCCCTTCTCCTCCTGCCCCCAATCCCTCCCAGCATCAAAGTCTTTTCCAATGAGTCAACTCTTCGCATGAGGTGGCCAAAGTATTGGACTTTCAGCTTTAGCATCATTCCTTCCAAAGAAATCCCAGGACTGATTTCCTTTAGAATGGACTGGTTGGATCTCCTTGCAGTCCAAGGGCCTCTCAAGAGTCTTCTCCAACACCACAGTTCAAAAGCATCAGTTCTTCGGCACTTAGCTTTCTACACAGTCCAACTCTCACATCCATACAGGACCACTGGAAAAACCATAGCCTTGACTAGACGGACCTTTGTAGGCAATGTAATGTCTCTGCTATTTCATATTGAAGGATGTGTGTCTGTATGGGTATTTTCAGAGGATGAAGTAATATGCTGAGACCATGCTGCAGTTCACGGGGTTGCAAAGAATCAGTCATGATTTTGTGACTGAACAACAGAAGGATGTTTTCTTTGTTTATATTAACTGTGCTAAAATTTTCTGGGCTGATCTGTGTAACAGCAACACTAACAGAAAGTTTTTCTTTTCTATTTCTTAGCTATGAGAGTACGCTGCAGCTACTTTTGGTTCTATGCCAAGGTTAAACCCACACTATTTCACAATTTATACATGAATCCTGATGAAGCATTTTTAGGAGATGACTGCCCTGTAACCTACGTTTCACCAGATGCTCATTATGAATTTTTCTACTATTCTAATAAATGTGGCATCATAACCAAAGTAAGAGGAATGGCTATTTTACCTAAAATGTGAATGTTGTGTGGTTCCTTCAATAGCCTCCAAACCAGAAGTCATTAAGTTTTTATCTATAATATAGCTGGACTGATTTCTCTAATAGTCACATTCAGGACAGAGGAAATTAATGAAGGAGATGATAAATACCTATTTTCTTATTGGGTAATAACTGCAAGCTCTAATGTGAAACTTGTAGATATTAAATTCAATCAGTGACAGAAAAGTTAGGAAGATGGCAAGTCAGAAAGTTTCCACATCTCACAAGTTTATCATGTTACACTGCAGCTCATAAAGGGATATATTACAGTTTATAAAGTTTGGCCTGGTGCAATCAGAAGGAGGAAATAATGTAGTTAAGCATCAGAAGGTTTTTCAAAGTAGATGTTTCACATTCTCCAGCCCCACCCAATCACCCTCAGCAGAGACTGACACGCCTTACTGGGCACAGTGAATGATCAACTATAGAAACTGCTAGAAAAAGTCTGATTGGGATTTTAGCTTAATTTAAAAAAATGTTAGCAGCCGACAAAAGTTTGTTGTAAAATTACTTGCTACTTTGCTCCCTATCCCAAATGGAATATTAAATAATAGAATTTTTCCAGTCTAGCTGAATGTCAAATATTGGGTTCCACAGAAAGCAAAATTTAAGGTGGAGTTGAGCATGCAGGATGTTTTATTAAGAAGTGTCTATTTTTATGCCAGTACCGTGATGTTTTGATTAAGATAGCGTTGTAGGATAGGTTTTTTCCCCAGGAGGAAATAGTTCCGTTGATACAGCCGTAGGTTCTGTGTGTCTGGGGGAGGGACTCCGTTTGGGACCGTCTCCTGCGGCCCTCCTGCTGCCCCCGGCTTTGCCTTTCTCTCCTGCTTCGACTAGTCAAGGCTTGTGCAGGCAATACAGCTTCAGCGTGGTTGCTATTTCCTGTGAAAAGTATCGCTGGGGTTTGGATAGGGACTGTATTGACCCTATGGACGGATTTGGGTAGTATGGATATTTGAACAACATTAATTCCTCTGATCCACGATCATGGGATAGCTTTCCATTGTTTGCCTTCAGTTTCCTTCACCAAAGCCTTGTGATTTTCAGCGTTAGATACTCTACTTTCTTAGTAAAATTTATCACTAAGGATCTTATTTTTTGATGCTATTGAAAAAAATGGGACTTTCCCTTTATTTTTTCCATGCATTTTGTTGTTGTTGTGCAGAAACACAACCAGTTTCCCTGGGATTTATAGCGAGCAGAGGCAGCTCCCGGTTCCAAAATGCATTCACAGGGGCTTAAAGCGCATGCTCTACGACTAAGCAGTATTCTAGTCACAGCAGTGTTTCTCAAAAGGAGGCATAAGCAAACTTTCTTGAATTTGAATCACAAAGGTCCTTTATCTTTGGGTTCACGAGTACTGATTGCCTCTTCTACACAAGCTTTCTGCCGGATTTTAATGCTTGTGTCCATTTAGAAGATGGCTTAGTTTCCCATGAGCGGGTGGTGACTGTGGTCACTTTTAGAGAGCTTGAAGGATCCACAACCTCCTGTTCAAGTAATTATTAAGTTTCCTGAGGCTCTTGAGACAAACATCTGCTTAAAATCCTTCTTTGTCCCTTTAGACTTTCCAGAAGACTCTTCTGCTTCAGACCAAAATCAAGTATGTCTCAAGTAACTCCGGAGACATAGCTGAAATGCCCGTGTCCTGTGTCGTCACGAAGCAGGCATGGTAGGCTCCTGCCCAGGCTCCCGGCTCCGTCTTAGTTTCCAAGACGAGAAACCGACCCTGAGAGAGTAAAAGGCATAACCAGGGGGGAGAAAAGACACAACCCTATTGGTGACATCGGTTTGTTGACTCCTGGCCCTATATATTTCAGAAGTTATTTCAATTGTCTTCTAGAAAAAAGAGTAGCCTGCCAGGCTCCTCTGCACATGGAATTTTCCAGGCAAGAATACTGGAACAGGTAGCCGTTCCCTTTTCCAAGGGATCTTCCCGACTCAGGGCTTGAACCTGGGTCTCCTGCCTTGCAGGCGGACTGTTTACCATCTGAATCACCAGGGAAGACCTGTATATATTACCAGGAATACTGAAAACCGGAATGACGATTTTTTTTTTTATACAACTGTCAGAGTCGCTGAAAATCTGATATATCTTAACCAGATCTTAATCAAATCTAGCTATTTTGAAGTGTGAACCCACGTTCAACGTTCCTGAAAGAAATAAGAAAGGTCTAAATGATTGTATATGAACTCACTAAAGATTCAAGATCAGCATGCTGGACTCAAGATGTAGGGAGAGAGATGGAACATACTAGAACAGAATCCATAGGTTAAGATGAATTTTTTTGGTATCTTACCAACTTTTAAGAAAGCCTGTAATCAAGCATTTTAGATCAAAGCAACTTTGATCAGGTCTTGGCATACTTCTGATTGTTGGTAGGACTTTATTTGGATAATTTTTCTGTTAGTTTCTTCTGGTTAAAATCTTGACCTGAGTTGTTTTCCTCTTAGTGATTACAGAAGAGCCTTACTACATAGTGTCTTCTCATAGATAACAATGATAATAAATAACAACAGTTATTAATCACCATATTCCTGTACTGTTCCAATACTTGTATAAATGTATTTGTTCTTCATGACAGCTGAATGAGATAGACACTATTATGCCAATTTAGGGGTAAGGAGGTTGAGGCACAGTGAAATTATTTACCTGAGATCATTTTCTGGTAGATGGTAGAACCAGGAAGTAAACCCAGAGTTTGGTTTCTAAGCCCATGTTACTCAACACCACAAATACCACCTGTGATGTTCTGGAACAGTAAGCAGAAATCAATCCATCTACTAGTCATCGGAATTTGGTCTGAAGTTCAGTCTTGGAAACAGTAAGGTCTGAATAGATCTTAGATTCATGTGATATTTCTATATTTTCTTCTCTCACTTTAGTGTGTACCCTTTTACATTTTTCTTTCTTTCTTTCTCTTTTTTTGTAGCGTGTACCCTTTGTCAAATGCAACTGAAAATGGAGATGATGACACCGGCTCTGAAGACATGGGAGTTGCTTATATTTTGCAGTCACAGTAAGGGTCCTCAGAACTGGCGTTTGACGGTTTTGTCCATGCGTGTCCTAGACAAGAGCCAATACAGTTGGCAAGGAAATGTCCCCTGCTTGTATTAAGGCATTTTGTGCCTAAAAAGCTTCCAGTTCAGGAATGGGCAGTCCATGCATTCCTTCCTGTGTTTGTTAGAGGTGTTGCTGATCATGTGCTTTTGTTAACATGTCACTAACTTCCAGGGATCCCATTTAAGCAAGAGTTGTCCTTCTGGGGTATCATATGAAATTCCATGATAAATGCAAAGATGAAAGAAACATCCATCAATTCCAACATCAATGGAGTTCTGAATCTTAAAAAAAAAAAGTGTCAAACTGAACCTACAAAGTGAAGGCTTAGATGCGTTGGAAATCCCTAGGGATGTGAGCTCAGAAGTGCCATAATACTGGGTGGTTACTTCTTCCAGGAAGGACCAAACACCTTCAGGCAGTACTGTTCTTTCTCCTTGAGCCACATCTGAAGGGATATTAAGATAAATCCACATGCATGTTGATTGGGGGTTATCAATAAAGAGGTGGAGCTTTGCAACAGAAAGTATTGGGATAGTCTTAGAAAATTTCGGTTGTACCTCATAGTTTAGGGAGGCCAAAGTATCCTTGTTCACTTAAACATGCATTGCACTTGAATCATTACACACTTAAGGATATTGTCCCAAGGTTAAAATGTTTTCCTTTCTCTTGAGTTCTCCTCTTTCACTTTTAATCTACACCCTCTCTCCCATCCACACCGCCACACATATAAACTGCTTTACTGATGAATAACAAGATCATTGAAATAGTTAAATAATGTTTATATTGGGACTAATTTTAAATTTTCTTCTATTTCAGGAATGATCTGAATACTATATTCTCTTTGTGTGCCACATGATGTAACTTACTGGAAGAGAAGAAATAAGATCTATGTTCAAAGGCAACTTCTGAAATGACTGTTTAGGACTGAAGACTTAGTGTGCTGTGTTAAAGAAATCAGAGAAGCTGGCATGGAACTGAATGATACTCAACTGTCTATTTCAAAAGTCTAATTTTTGATTTTAAATCAAATGGCATGTTACTTTCTTATCTTTTTTTTTCCCCCGAAAAGACACTACCCCTGCTTTTAACTCCATGGAGACTTATTTATGAATAAAGTGTGTTCTATTACCTGTCTGTAATTATTGAAGGGCTGTGTCATTTTAAACTTTGACGCTCACTATAAAAAGGTTTTTAAAGGCAAAATGACTAATTCTTCCTTGCTTGGTGGCTGATTCAAAAGCTTCAGTTCAGTTCAGTCGCTCAGTCGTGTCCGACTCTTCGCGACCCCATGAATCGCAGCACACCAGGCCTCCCTGTCCATCACCATCTCCTGGAGTTCACTCAGACTCACGTCAATCGAGTCCATGATGCCATCCAGCCAAGATTTAGAACTAGTTGGATCATTTATTCATTTCATGAACATGCTCTCATGGAATTTACATTTTGGTAGGGGACAGAATATTTAAAAACCCATATTCTATGCATTCCAGGAATGGGGTAAATGCTACTTAGGAAAAANCATCCAGCCAAGATTTAGAACTAGTTGGATCATTTATTCATTTCATGAACATGCTCTCATGGAATTTACATTTTGGTAGGGGACAGAATATTTAAAAACCCATATTCTATGCATTCCAGGAATGGGGTAAATGCTACTTAGGAAAAACGCCTGGCAGAGAAGGGAGCCTGGTAATATCTGGGTGGAAGTGCCTGCCTGGGAGGTGGCTGGCAGAAGCCCTGAGGGGCATGAGGGCGTGAGCCGGGCAGGCCCGGGAGGGAAGGTTCTCCACGGCTGTAGGGATTGAGGCTGAGGAGTCCCCGGGGACCCCAGGCCCAGCCGGTCCACAGCACGCAGGCCAGTGCGGTCGGAGGGGGAAGAGCTAATAAACGAGGTGAGACCCCCGCCCCAGAGCAAGGGGAGTGCAGGGGATAGGCCAAATCGCCTCTCGAAACTGACCTGACAGCCTTGGTTTTTCCTTGAAGCGGAAGGGGAGTCACTGGGAGTCTGAGTGACGCGGGCTGACGTGGGTGTGCTTTTTGCCGGATCGCCCCGGCTGCTGCGCGGAACAGACACACGCGGCGCACGGCGGAGCTGCTCAGTCCTCCCTNGGGAGATGTGTATAAGAGACAGGTTCTAGGTTCCTTGTTAGAAATACGTGTATGTTTTGATGGGAGGGCCATGGACCACTGAGCACAGGCCCTGCCATTGCTGGGTCATCACTGCCTAGGGGCCTTGGACATTTCCTTAAACCTTCATTTGCTTACTTGTAAACAGGCAGGATTCCTACCTCCTGTTCCCTTGGGAGGGCCCATGAGATAGCCTTTATCAGGTGGCCCTCCCTTCCCCAGGTTGCCCTGGCAGGCTGCTCTGAGTGGAGCCCACCAGGGCAGGGTCACCCCAGGTTATAAAGCAGGGACCCTTCCTGGGACAGCACTTAATGCCACCCGTCTGCACTACCTGCAGGACTGCCTGGGGTCTGAGTGCCTGCAACCCCTCTTCCTGGAAGCCTTCCCCAGAGCTGGCCTGAGCTGCAGCCCTGTGGGAGGCAGTGGGGACTGCGGAGAGAGCCCTGGGCTGGGAGTCAGGGGCCCGAAGCCTGGCTGTGGCTTTGCTGGCAACTCTCTGTGTGACCTGGACAATTCCCTGTCTCTCTCTGGGCCTGAAACCTCACCTGAAAAATGAGAGTGAGATGTAAGGATGCATAAAGACCCTTCCCACATAGGCTGTGTAACCATTCCCTAGCCGCCCTGCCTGTGCCCCAGGCATGGTCATGAGCAGAGCCTCCCACGCAGCCTCTGTGAGATGTGCTATTTTCTCCCCTTGTAAGTGCTTTGAGGGAAAGCCCCTATGTTTGTGTCTCTTTGATCTGCCTTCACCCTTGCACTTAGCTCTGAGCTCTGTACATCACTTTGTTCACTAAGGACCTACTGATTAATTCCCAAAGATCCTGGCTTTGTTTCAGAAGAGTCCTTTTTTTTGAGGTACCACCTCCTCCAAGAAGCCTTCCCTGATGGCACCTCCCTGTAGACACACATATAGAATGACTGTCTACCCACCCCTACAATAATCTGCCTGCAATACAGGAGATCTGGGTTCCATCGCTGGGTTGGGAAGATCCTCTGTAGAAGGAAATGGCTACCCACTCCAGTATTCTTGCCTAGGAAATCCCAAGCACAGAGGAGCCTGGCAGGCTACAGTCCATGGGATCGCAAAGAGTTGGACACAACAGAGAGACTAATACTACTACACATGAAGGACTTCCCTGCGGTTCAGTGGCTGAGACTCTGAGCTCCCAGGGCAGGGGGCCTGGATTTTATCCCCGGACTGGGAACGACACCCCACTTGCTACAACTAAGAGTTTATTTTTTTGCGTGTCACAACTAAAGATACCCCACGCCATAACTAAGACCCAGTGCAGCCAAATAAATAAATGAAAGTGAAAGTCGCTCAGTCGTGTCCGACTCTTTGCGACCCCATGGACTGTAGCCCACCAGGCTCCTCTGTCCATGGGATTCTCCAGGCAAGAATACTGGAGTTGGGTGCCATTTCCTTCTCCAGGGGATCTTCCTGACCCAGGTATTGAACCTGCATCTC
>SJYV01050914.1:311173-335791 GCA_006410875.1 Neotragus pygmaeus | reverse complement strand
CCCCACTCACTCAGCTTCAGTGGTGGGAGCCGGAATCTGCTTTTCAGGCTTCCCCGGCTCTCCTTGGCAGCACAAGCACTTAGAGATTGGAGGAGGCAAGGCTGGGGACCTGCAGAGAAGGCCGGTGAAAGAAGAGGCTTCTGGAGGCCTCACCTGAATAGCGAGGCCCAGCCCAGTCGCCCTTGGCAACACCCCAGCCTCCGGTGGGGCCCCGTGGCAGGAGGACCTGGCTGGGCCCCTCTCCGGCCACTCTCTGTGGGACGAAGCGCCGAGCAAACGAGCCTGAACTCTCCACTTGTCTCTGCTTCTCAAACCCATACACACTTGATCATAAAAGGAGTAGGTGGGAGCGGGAAGGGGGTCAAGGATTAACCAGAGGCCCTTCAACAATCACTTCAGGTTTCCGTTGTTTTCCTCAGAAATCTTGGGAATTTTGCTTTCCACCCTCTGGTGCATCACTCTGTTTTCCTAGAACCGCATTCCCTCCCCTCCTGCCACCAAGGGCTGGAGTACATCTGACGGCAGGGAGGGTCCCCTTTCTTTCTAGCCATGGCTTCCCTCAGGCCCTGGCACAGTCCGTCCCCACAGACACGCTCCCCCCTCCTTACAAGGCAGCCTTCCCATCCTCTCCTCCTGGATTGTACCCCCCACCGTGTCACCAAAGTCCTCTGAACCCGACCTCCACTCTGTAAAGCAGCCATTTGTTTCTCTGACTGTCTCAGCCTCCACGTGGTCTCTCCCGAGGGCGGAGCCACAGGCTGCCTCCCTCTGTGCTCCCAGCCCTCAGCACAGGCCTAGGCCTTAGGTAGACCATAAGGAAGGATAAGAGAATGAATGAATAAATGAATGGGAAAGTTAGTGGCCACTCGAGGGCTGTGGTCAGCCTCCAGAGATGTCTACACCCTAACCCAAAAAACCTGTGAACACGTTGCATTATAAGGCAAAGGAACTGTAAGGGCATGTTTAACTTAAAGATCCAGTGATAGGCAGAAATTCCACTGCAGGCCACAGCTTCAGCCTGGACCTGAAAGTTCTGCTGGCCCTTCCTGACAGCCGGCCTGGTTCCTCAGCATCAATCCATCCATCACTCAGTATTGTCCACTGAAGAAAAGCACAGCCTAAAAGTTGAGAATTGTTATATTCATTCGGTGACCTTACTGAGAGAAGAAGTGGGCAGCAGAGGATGGGATGGTTGGATGGCATCACCGACTCAAGGGACATGAGTTTGAGCAAACTAGGAGTTTGCTGGAGGGACAGGAAAGCCTCGTATGTGCAGTCCACGGGGTCGCAGAGTCAGACATGACTTAGCAATTGAACACCAGAGACTATAGGCTGTGAAACAGCCTCTCGGGAGCTCTGAGGGACTGTTCCAAAGAGGTAAAGGAGGAGACAGGATGTATAGGAGCTTCTGCTGAAAAAAAAAAAACCAAACTAACTGTAGTCAAAAATCAAAAGATGACTGCTAATTAGAAAAACCCCAGACATCTCAAGTTAATGATTTTAGTGTCTTTCTGTGTATGGGAAGATGCAAGAGTCTGGGCTCATTGGAATTATTCCTTTGATGTACCTCTTCACTATCTATGAGCAGTGGCCTATTTTTCCCCATCCTGAATCCCCTCAGTGTGTACCTTCAAGGTCAGCTGCAGCGGCGGATCATTTGATAGCATTCTTCATTGTTTACTGTAATGGCAGGTGACTTTTTAAAATTAGCTAATTAATTTTTAAAAAATTGGCTGCATCTCATGGCTTGTGCAATCTTAGTTCCCTAACCAGGGATTGAACCCCGGCCCTGGGTAGTGAGAACCACTGGACCACCAGGGATTTCCCCCAGATGGCTTTTTTTTCTTTTATTTGTCCACAGCATATATGTAGCCTACTGGTTCTGTTTCTTTGGTTGAACCATACAGGGGCCAGGGAAGTTGACCTCTAGGAGGTCTGTAAACTGGGATACCACTCAGGATGGGGTCCTGGAGGGCAGAGGAGAGCCAGCCTAGGGATAGGCTGGAAGATTAGGTGCCCTCCACCTGGGGTTTATGTGGGGCACAGGTCCACATGGAAGCTGGTCCACTGATCCTGGCTGTGGGCAAAGTGGAGGTGGAATACCGACTCCATAGGCAGCTGAGCAAACCCAGGAGTTGGGGATGGAGACAGCAGAGCTGGGGAATGGGCAGTGGGAAGGGGTAAGTCCTGAAGCCTGGGGATGCTGGGAGATGTCTCTGAGAGGAGCTGGAAAACTGGACCAAATCCTGCTCATCCGACTAGCTGTATGGCCAGGCTGGGCTCTGGGGACACAGCAGAAGATAAGGGACAGCTGCTGCTCTCATGGGTCATACTTCCCCCTCCCTGTGTTGCCCTGTAAGCTCAGTTCCTGGCACACAATCAATAGTTACTGGACAAATTGCTGAGACCTTGCTGTGTGACCTTGGGTAAGTTGCTTTCCCTCTCTGTGCCTCAGTTTCCTCATTTATCAAATGAGGATCTTAATAGCACCTAGCTCAACAGATGAGCACTTGACGAAGAATGTCTGAGAAGAGAGGAAAGGATGGAGCAGGGATCTGGGTTGAGAAGAGGTCTGGACGGGAAGGTGAGGTGCCCAAGGGGGGAAGGGCCAGCCCTCCCACAACCCCAGGAGTCAGAGTCAGAGCTGGAGCTGGGAGCCAGCACTGAGGCTGAGGGGACAGTTCTCTTCAGATCTGCCCTCCGTCCATCCACCCATGGATCCCTTTCCTGTTTAGGGACAGGCTTCTCCTCCCCCACAGGGTAATCAGAGCCCAGAGCTCTGCCCTCCACCCACCAGACCTCCCTTTTCCCTTAGACCTCTCCTAAACTGTGGTTTTAGCAAACAATCGAATCCTAGTCCTTGGAGGCCTGGCCCCTTCCTTCTTAGTGGTGGTAAGAAATGCTCCGCATTCCTGAGTCAAGAGGCCAGGGGCCATTCTTGCTCAACCAGGGGCAGACCCAGAGATGCAAAATTAAGTCTGAACCCTGACATCCCTTCCAGGTTCCCCAGTTCCCTGGCTGCCAGTGCCCACCCTGGTGGGGGGACTGGTGGCATCTGCTGGATTGCAGGCATCGTTTTCCCTTTTGGGAGCCCTCATTCACATTTGGAGGCCTGAAATCACTGATGGCTGTGATGTTCTTGTTTACCGATAAGGCAGGAAATATTTCATTTCACAAAGGTCAGAGCAGAAAAGCACAGGGGCCAGTCCTGGGACTTCAGAGTGCCTGCTTTTAAGCTCTAGGCACACTGTCTTTGGGGAGAGAGGAGAAGGAAAGGTCTGGACTAGGAGTGAGGTAAACAAGCTCTACCTCCCGAGGCTGTGAGGCCTCTGGTGGTGAGTCTGGGGTGGGAAACCAGGAGACAGGAGGCTGGAGAGGTCAGAAGGGGCCTCACAATTTCCACATTCACATGTCCTGTCTATCGGGTTTCCAGGTAGGGTGTCCTTTGGAAAAACAGTGAGTGAAAGTATAAGTCGCTCAGTCGTATCCGACTCTCTGCGACTGTAGCCCGCCAGTCTCCTCCATGGAATTCTCCAGGCAAGAATACTGGCATTGATAGCCACCCTCTTCTCCAAGGGATCTTCCTGATCAGGGATCAAACCCAGGTCTCCTGCATGGCAGGCAGATTCTTTACCATCTGAAGTATACAAAAAAGAAAAACCACAGGATCAGCTGATCTCTAAAGCCCTCCTGGCAGTAAGGTTTGAGGACAACTGGAATCAGGCCTTGGGGCAGATGGAGGGGGCTTGCTCAGGTTACCCCTGAAGTGGCCTGGGGCAGGTGCCGGGCCAGAGGTCAGCAGTCCTGGTCCTGATGCAGACGCTGAGCCCCACCTGCAGCCTCAGATAACATGAGCCCTGTGCACCTGGAGCATTGCTGGGTCTATAGAACCGTGACTATCCATGGAGCACTTGTTAGCACATCTCCTCAGTGACTTGTCCCTGAGGTGCACCGGTCGCCCCTCTGCAGACGGCTCCTGGGAGAATCAAGAGGATAAGCTCTAACATCTGGATCACTCTTTACAATTTCAAAGATGCTCCATGGACCTGATCCCACCTAAACCTCACATGAGCCCCGAAGCCACAGCGTTTATTATCATTTAAAGACCAAGAGACCACTGCCGAGGAAGAGCATAGCAGTCAGAGTCAGAAAGGAAGCAGAGGTTGGAGCGCTGTGATCTGAAGATGAAGGGCTATCAGCCAAGGAGTGTGTGTACAGCTTCTGGAAGCCAGAAAAGGCAAGGAAACAAACGGATTCTCACCTAGAGTTTCCAGAAAGAAAACAACCCTGCGGATACTTTGATATTAGCCCCACAAGAGTCATTTTGGACTTCTGACCAGTGGAATTAATTGTAAGATAATACATTTGCCTTCTTTTAAGCCACTAAGTGTGTGGTCATTTGTTGCAAGAGTCACAGAATACTCATCCCAAACCCAGGGATGCTCAGAAGGATGCAGTGGTAGGGATGGACTCAAATACAGTCCTTCTGTCAGTAGGAACTGTGCTCAGGCTCCCAACCATGAAGTTAACTCAACACCCGACCAGGGTCAGAAGTTGGAGACCCCAAAGCCATTGTCCTTAAAGAGGATAAAATGACCCTGGTGGAGAGTCTAGGGGAATTCTGTTGTTTTTAAGGTTAGAAATGTTATGGGAAAGAGGAACATTTCGGGCTGGTCACAGCAAAGAATTTCCATGTTTTGGACCAACTCCAGTTGATGAGCACTGGCGGCCTGGAGCTCCGTGCCGAGTAGGATCTTGAGGTCACACCCAGGCTCCCAGGTAAATTGCTCTGCGGTTGACTGGCAATGCCTGCCTTGCCATGGATGAACAGCAGCCTATGCTGATCTGGATTAGAAGAGCTCCCCAGGGATGGCCCTGAATTTGAGTCATCTTTTTATTCCCAGGGCCTAGGTGTTCCTGAAACGGAGCAAGCACTCAATAGATATTCGAGGGAAGGAGGGAAAGAGGTCAGGAAGGAGAGAGTAAGTAGGGAAGGAAATTTACTTTCAGGGAGGCCAGGTCTAGGACCAATAGGTAAATTCCTGGCTAGAAAGCTTCTGATTTGCCTCCCCTGCTTCTCTTACCTCCTGGCTCTGATCACACCAACCCCTTCCTTTGGAGATCCACCTTCTCCCATCTCATTTGGTTCTGGTGGGACACCAGTCACAAGGTGCTGCCCCTCCTATCCTGGGGCAGGCCTGTGACTCACCCCGACTTTTGTTCCCAGAATCCAAACTTAGACGAGAGGGCACCCCAGGAGAGGGTCTGGAGAGGTGGTCCCCAAACTCAGCCACGGTAGAGGACGTGGTGGAGTCCACTAGTGGGATTCCTGAGATGGATCTCAGACACTCCTAACCCCAAAAGTCATCTCGTTCAGGACCAACAGCCAAAGGTACAGAAATCACCAGGAAAAGAGACATCTTGGGGAGGTCCATGGATCTGACCCTTCCCGAATCCCAGGAGCCCGAAATCTCCCCCAGCCTTGGCCATTTCATTCCAAAGAATGTCAACACGGGGCCTTCCCTGGTGGTCCAGTGGCCAGGACTTCAGGCTCTCGATGCAGGACGCCTAGGTTTGATCCCTGGTAAGGGAACTAGATCCCACATACCACAACTAAAGGTCTTGCATGCTATAACTAAGACCCTGTGCAGCCAATAAATATATAAATATTAGGAAAAACGGAAACCCTGGAGGCTCAGACAGTAAAGTCTCCCTGCAGTGCAGAAGACCCAGGTTCGATCCCTGGGCTGGGAATATTCCCTGTAGAAGGAAATGGCAACCTACTCCAGTGTTCTTGCCTGGACAATCCCATGGACAGAGGAGCCTGGCAGGCTACAGTCCACGGGGTCACAAAGAGTCAGACATGACTGAACGACTTCACAGGAAAAAAAAAAAAATCCCAGATCTTACCCAGGATTTGCACTGCCTTCCCTGGGAAGAGGCCCCAATCCCTCCCTGCTGTAAGATCCCCTGATTGCAGACACTGGGTCTCAAACCCAGAGAAGGGTCTCAAAGCCCTCAAGAAGCTGTGGGTCCCCTCGGAGACATGACAGCCACATGGCAACGGTGAGTGAACTGAGAAGGCAAAGTCTGTGATGAGGGTCAGAGTCGCCAGGAAGACTCGGGGAGGCCCTGCTTGGATTTCAGACCATATCCAGTGTCTCCAGCAAGAAAGAATAGAAGCCACTACCCTAATCCTGAGGCCCCGAGGGAAGCAGCGAGTTCCTAGGTAAAACAGGTTCCCAGAGGCTTTATCCTCCCTGGCCTGTCCTCCAGGCTCAGGCTAGGGGTGGGGTGAGAGAGAAGGAACAAGGGTCTCTTATCTTTGGGTAGGAGAGGGCTCTCTCCCCCCACCCCCACCCCCCCACACACACAGGAGGAAAGGGCAGAGAGCTCAGGCTCAGAGCCATGGGCTACAGGCTCACCTGGCCCTACCCGTCTCGATCTGCAGCTCCCATAGGGCAGTGTCTCCAGCAGGAGTGTTCATTGGAAGAGGGTGGCCGAGTGCAGCCAGGACACAGGTTTCCCAGGTTGGGGTTTGGGCTAGCACACAACTCAGCTTCTTCCAGACTGGACATTTCTTGCAGCCCCTCCATCTTTCTGCAGACCCCCAAGATAAAACAAAGGAAAGAAGGGAGCACTGAATTAGGAGCCAGGGGCCTGAGTCTCCAGACTCACTGTGAGACTAAGCCCCATACAGTCTCGGCCCCTCTCTGGGCCTCCATTTCCACATCCATCAGACCAAGGAGCTGGCCTCCAATGGCAAGGGCCCCTCTGGCTCCAGTGCTCTGGGAGCCGAGGGAGACGGGCTGGGGCCACCCCACTCTGGCTTTCTCCCATCTCTACGGTGGCCTCAGAGATCCAGATGGAAGAGGAATTTTTTTAAATTGAAGAATACTTGATGTGCAATATTATATGTCATAGGTATACAGTATAGTGATTCATAATTTTATAAAGTTATATCCATATACAGTTATTACAAAATATTGGCTATATTCCACTTGTTGTACAGTATATCCTTGTAGCTTATTTTATACCTAATACCTTGAACAGTCACTGACTTAGATTCCATGTCTAACCCTTTGTTCACCAACAGGAGAGAGTGAGCTGTCATGAAAGGCCCTTCCCATTGGGCCCTAACATACCTGCCTCAGCTCCTGGCTCACTCGGGAGACCACAAGTTCCAGACACACCCCACTGGGGGCCACACCCCACTGGGACCACACCCCAGCAGCTGCATATGTTCACACCACTTTGCCTCCTTCAAATTCCCCTATTTTCTCAGCCTGACACTCAATCTTGCCCTCACCCAAGAAGGCCCTGTTCACTTGATACTTCACTGGGCAAGGTGACTGCTTAATTGCTGGCAGCCCCATGATTTGTCACAGCACAGCACTCGGCCTCTGTAAATCAGCTGGTCCATAAGGAGGCTGGCGGGGGAGCTTAGCACACTCTGATTTACTAAACGAAAGAAATGGTTCCTTTAAACATAACTGAATAAATATTGACTTAAGGTTGAATTACTCTGAGACTGGGGGTCCTGGTGTGAACGCTTGCTGCTTTAATAGTCATCCAACAATTTCAGTGCACCTACTAAGCACTGTGCATTCTACAAGCTACTGAGAAAACTAGACCAACCAGAGTAAGGGATATCCTTGAGGAATTTATGGTCCAATGCGAGAGACAGGCATGTGAATCACCACCTCAGTGTGATCAAAACCCTAATAAAGACATGCAAAAAGACCCCATGGAGCTGATGACACTGTACCAGCATCTGAGAGGATGGCAAGAACCACCGGGCAAAGGACAAAGCCGGTGAGAGTGGGGTGGCGGGCTTCTAGGCAAAGGGTAAAAACTCTCTTGCTACTTTGTAGGTCTTTTATAGCACATGACCCATTAATATAATTTTCTTACACTTATGTATTTAACTCTCCCATTAGACAGAGGACGAGATGGTTGGATGGCATTACCGACTCAATGGATATGAGTCTGAACAAATTCCTGGAGATGGTAAAAGACAGGGAAGCCTGGTGTGATACAGTTCATGAGGGCGCAAAGAGTCGGACATGACTGAGCGACTGAACAAACAAATTAGACAGTAAACTCTAGGAGAGGCGGCACAGCCGGTGCCCCGCTGTGCTGCTCACCACTGCTGAGCGCCATTTCTGGTGCTGCATCCTATCAAGTTACATATTTCCTGAATGATCAAATGCTTCAGGCCTGAGAGTCAAGTGTAAAGAGAAAGTGGTAGGAAAAAAGGACTGAGGAGTCTGTGAACCCCAGACCACTGGCAGGCTGCCCCGATAAGTGAAAGTGAAAGTTGTTCAGTCATGTCCGACTCATTGAGACACCAAGGACTGTAGCCCACTAGGCTCCTCTGTCCATGGAATTTTCCAGGCAAGAATACTGGAATGGGTTGCCATTCCCTTCTCCAGGAGATCTTCCTGATCCAGGGATTGAACCGTTGTCTCCTACACTGCAGACAGATTCTTTACCTGAGCCACCAGGGAAGCTGGGTCTTTTTTGGCAGGCACTAGGGACCCATGGAGGGGTTTATAAGGAAGACAGGTAGTAACATTCATGGTTTAGAAAGTTCCTCTGGTCCCAGTGTGCAGGATGGGCACCTGGGGCCCAGATGGCCCCAGCCAACAGGTGGGCAGCCAACAAAGCAATTGAAGTAACCCAGGCAAGAAGACTTGAATCTAGAGGCAGCCGAGTGGGGTACTCTGGCATGGAGGAATTTACAGGTGTGCTAGGCCAAGGCCAAGGCCAATCTGGGCTCTCAATGAGAGACAGCAGCTCTCACACCTCCCTTCCTCTTGTGGCAGGTGAACAGGAGAGGGCCTCCTTCACTGGCCTGGCTCAGCGCATCCCCAGGAGGTCCGCGCCAAGCCTCAGGCAGTTAGCAAGCTCAGTTTTGCTTCTGCACTCTGTACTTTTGTCTTATTTTTCTCTTCTAAAAGTTACCTCATGTTTTAACACACGTGTGTATTTTTAAAACAAACATTAATGTATGAAGGATCGTTGTACTATTATTCTCTATACTCTGGTATGTGTGAACATTTTCAAACTAAAAACATTAAGTGAATATGTCACGACCATGTATATATGGGAAGCCAAGTGCCATAAATAGCAATTTTAAACTCTGGATGGAAACTCTTAAATCATTTCTCTATCTTGTCTGCGCAGGCACGCGCACGCGCGCGCGCACACACACACACACACAGAGTCATGTGTTTGAATTTACCTAGCTTCTATCTCTTGTCCAAGGGTTCCAGGCTGAGACCCAGTCTTTGCTTTGCTAATGAGATTGCTAAGATGTCAGGGAAATCCGGCAAGACATTCTTCCTGTCGTTAACCAGGATTTACTGCAATGTGGAAAAGAAGTACAGTGTTGTTTTAAAAAATTGCACCCATGTCCCCTAACACTGGCAAACAAGTCCAAGGGCTAAGGCTGAACTCAGAGCCACAGACACCCGGGGTTCAGGTTACCTGCGACCTCCGGGGACGAGAAGCCAATAAGCTACATTTGTACCCAAGTCGTGTGGTTCTAGAGTGCTGGCTCTTACTAAGCCATAACACGCAAGTTGGCAATTGACTTTTTAAAAGTCGAGTTTGATGCCAGGCACTTAGCAGGCGCCGAGTGGGCTGGGCCGTCCTTGAAAGGAGGCTGATATTCCTCCCACCGGACTCCAAACTTTCGGGGAGTCCAGCACTACCCCCTTCGCCGGCTCAACCACTCCTCAACCACTACCGCTCGCTTGCTCCGCGGGTCTAAGGCTCCTATGAGCGGGATGGAGCTGGGGAAAGTGCTCGGACCCGGGACCGGGCCGGGCGTGGTCGGAGGGTCTTGCGCGCCCCAGCAGGAGCGGAAGCCTACGGATCGCTTCCCCGAGAGGCAAGGCGAGGCGCGCGCTTCCTGGCAGGAAGGCATTGGGAGGCGCGGCCTTGGAATGTTGCCCCCGGCGGGCGGGCGGCATCAGAAGCCTGCAGACGAACGCAGGTGACGACAGCCGTTCAGATGGGGCGCGCTGGCAGCGCTCACCTTATAAGGGCAGGCTCGGCGCGGGCGGGGCGGGGCCGGCGCGGGCGGGGCGGGGCCGGCGTCCTACACTGCGNGCTGCTTCACGTGCTGCGTTAGCGCCTGCCACGCGGCAGTGCCCCAGCCGTGCGCGCACGCGCCCCCTCCCTTTGGCCTGCTCCCGTTCGGGTCGCCGCAGCGCACTGAGGGGAGGCCCAGGTCTGTACAGGATGCTCTCGTTGGTTATCTGTTTTATACGCAGTATCGGAATTTCTTCTTTCAGAAAGGGGAGGGCTTCCGTTTCTGCTCATGTAGCAGTTCCGCACGCAGATCGTACGCAAGGGCTCCACTTAGAGTGCGCGTATGTACTCTGCTTCACTGTGAATACAGTTAAGAAATGAGACCGATGTTCACAGCTTTGATTTACGCTGGCTTGGATGATGGGTTTATTACAGCTGCTTATTTGTTGTTTGCTCACTCAGTTGTGTCCGACTCTTTACCACCCCATGATCTATAGCCCTCCAGGCTCCTCTGTCCATTGGATTTCTCAGGCAAGAGTACTGAAGTGGGTTGCTATCTCCTATTATCGTCAAAATAAGAAGATAAGATGTAGGCCCTGTTACTCTAGCTTTTGTAAAACAGGAGGTTGTTTCAGATGAGTTTGAGAGTCATGTTTTGGGTTGTGATTCTAATGCCTTAATAAATAGAAGATAGATACTGGCTGTCTAAGAACAGTCTATTTCCTTGGAAAAAAATCCTTTAAAAATGTTTCTGTCATTGGTGTCAATAGATATATACAGTTTGTATTGTGATTTCCTTATTTTTCACAATTAGTTTTACATTTATATATTTATAGGTGTAACTCTAATTTTCCATGTTGTATAGCAGTTGATTGCATAAATACATTATAATTTATTTCTTCATTCTGCCGTTATTCATTTGGCCTGGAGTATGTTGTTCATTCATTTCTTTTACACTGCATTTCATTTAGCTTTGAACACTTATTCATTTACATTCAGTTAGTCACTCAGTCGTGTCCGACTCTTTGCGACCCCATGAACTGTAGCACGCCAGGCCTCCCTGTCCATCACCAACTCCCGGAGTTCACCCAAACCCATGTCCACTGAGTCGGTGATGCCATCTAACCATATACGACTGCTAATACATTAGCAACGTATTGTTTTTATCTTTTTTGGCTTGTTTTGTCTTTTCTAGATTATTTGAAATTTGATTACTTCTGTCCACTCTATTTTGTTCTTCAGTTTGGAAGCTTTGCAATCTTGTCTATTATGCCCTCTCAGCTACCTATCATACATACATCTGTAAATACTAAAGCTAGTAAGTGTTTGCTTTCCTTTGGAACAGTAGAAGGACTTCTGAAACGCAACTCTGGTTATCCCCTGAAAACCTCTCTTTAACGACTGTCTAGCACAGTCAGAATGCAGTACACTTTTGCTTCATTTCCAAAGGAAAAGTGACTCAATTAGGAATAGTGATTATTATTGATTTACTGAAGTTCTCAGTGCAGAGAAGAAAGGGTTTTACACTAAAACTTTCATGAAGCTTCCAGACACGGATTTTCCCTATTCAGACGATTTCCTCTTATGAACATGACTGTATCTGGTTCCAATTGCTGTGAATATGAATGCTCTCTTACCCTTTTCCCTCTTTAAAATTATTACTTGGAATGCATCACTCCTCTTCTAATGCATTGCAATTTATCGCAATACTTCTGTCCTCTTATGTGTAACCCTAACTGTATCGTTCTGTTTGGAATCTACTTCCTTTAAGAGGAGACAGAGCTGAAAGATAATGATGTTCTTATGCACTGATTTTTTTCCGCCTGTGAAATAACTGAAATTTACATATTTGAGGACATAATTATGCAGATATTTGGGAGAGTCCTGGTAATGTGAAAACCCTTTACATGCTGTTCTCGAAGTTATTACCTTTACCAGAGAAAGATTGTTTAATTAATCACAAAGTATAGTTCAATATTCTTTGGCCTTTCCCTTAAGATAAATACACAGCTGACATTTTCTCATATGATTCTTTCTGCAGTGAAAGTAAGCTGTTCCATGTGATGGTCTCTGTTAGCCCGTGTACGTACAGAAATCGGTATATATTTGCTGATGAATTGTATGTGGGATCAGGCTGCCCCATGACTCGGATACAAACATATATGTATGATTTTATATACCCTGTCTATGAATGTGGGATCAGGATAAGGGTAAGAATAATGCTTATCTGTTAAAAAATAACCCCTAGATATTTTTTTCAGAATTTTCTGCCTGGTGCTAAAATTATTGTCATGGTTGTTTTTCTTTAAGAACAATTTTTGCTTCCAGTTATAGTAAGGTAGAGGACTATGTAATTCCTTAGTTACTGAATATTGACCCTCTCCAGCCACAAGATCTTATAGCACAGATTTCCAGACTGGTCAGTGAACTGATTTTAAGTTGTCTTTGAGCTACTGTTGTATTTCACTAAAGCTTAAGAGACGGCTTAAATTCCATTCACTGTTCCTAACGTGGGAGGTCACTAGTTCTGGGAAGATCTTTCGTATTCAACAATAGATAGCCACGCTCTGCAAGGACGTGTGTGTATATGGGGACTAGAAGAGAATGTGGAATAAAATCTCTAAATGATTTTGCAAGGCACAAATCTTAAAACTGTGATATTATCCTGGGGTGTTATCTTTTCATTGATTCCCAGATGTAAACAGCTTACAGTTTATACTACAGAAGTATTTGAAGCCAAGGCCTAATTAAAACGGTCACCTATGAAATAGATGTTGTCTTTGTTTTACACATGAGGGAGCTAGAGCTGCAAGAGGTGTTTTAACAATTTGCCCAGGGATGCAGAGCCAGTTGGTGGTTAGTTGACAATGCGAAACAAAGAAGAGTCCCTTTCAAAGCTTATGTTTGAAGCCACTCTGTTATTTGATTTCTGAATCATCTTTCTCAGAAGAACTAGTGAAAACCTTTTTGTTAGTGAATGACAAAGATTTCTGAGTAATAGTTTATTTGCTCCTATGCACTATTAAGATTTTTTTCCAGGTCCTTAAAATCTCCTCTCACAGATCGCACTTCTCTTCTGCCCCAGGGGGTGGTGGGGTTTTGTGCAGCCCTGAAAGTCAGGAGCCACTGCTGCAACCTTGAATGATTGTCTACGTCCTGTTCAAGCGTGTGTGTGCCCCCCACCCCCACCCCGTGTCGCTAGAAAGGGCCTCTGCTCAACCTTAGCGCTCTTCTCGGTTGTTTCAGAGGGGGCGCTCCTTTCTCAAACAGAGCTATACTTTAACCCTAGCAATATACATTATGACCCTCGGAAAATCCCTCTGGAATGTTCTGCCTCTAGGTGAGTCCAGCAGACCAGATCCTCTGAATGTTAGTTTCACCTTTACTTACCAGATGCTTCTGCAGAAGCATAGACTGAGAGACTATGCTAGGACTCACCGATAAGCATAAGTCCAAACACCAAATTAGCACTTAAAAATATTTTGAGTGTGTTTAAAATTTTTTAATGTACATTAATTTTAGAATAAAAACTTTATACAATCTTATGTACCTAGATTATTCTACAGTAACTGAGCTGCAAAGCAAATCGTTAGTCACCTTAGTAAATGGAAGAATCAAGCACGATTATCTTTCAACGTGTTCTCCTTCATAATATTTTTTTCTGATATATTTTACGGTCCAGTTCCATGTTGGGAGAGTAAATGACTAAAAAGAGAAAACCAGTTTTTCATTTTAATACTAATTCACGAACATATATGAAAGGAAAGGCTTTTCAGACTATCTTTGAATGCACTCTGCAATTTTGTAGAACTGAGAGATTGAAGCCCCAAAGGACACAGTATATCCTGACACACTTTTACCACGTCACTGAAATATTTACATTGAATGCCATAAACCTGAGGGACAAATCTTGGAAACGGCCTGAAGACCACAAGGAAAGGCATCTTTGTTTGGTTGCTGTTGTTCAGTCACTCAGTCATGTCCGACTCTGCGACCCCATGGACGGCAGCACTCCAGGCTTCCCTCTACTCACTGTCTGCTGGAGCTTGCTCAAACTCACGTCCATCGAGTCGGTGACGCCATCCAACCACCTCATCCTCTGTCACCCTCATCTCCTCGCGCCTTCCATCTTTCCCAACATCAGGATCTTTTCCTGTGAGTTGACTCTTGGCATCAGGTGGCCAAAGTATCGGAGCTTCACCTTCAGCATCCGTCCTTCCAGTGAATAGTCAGGGTTGATTTCCTTCAGGGTTGACTGGTTGGATCTCCTTGCAGTCCAAGGGGCTCTCCAGAGTCTTCCTCAGCACCACAGACCACAAGCACCAACTCTTTGGCACTCAGCCTTCTTTCATGGTCCAACTTTCACACCCATACATGACCACTGGAAAAACCATAGCTTTGACTACATGGATCTTTGTCACCAAAGTGATGTATCTGCTTTTTAAAGTGCTACCTAGGTTTGTCATAGCTTTTCTTCCAAGGAGAAAGTATCTTTTAATTTCATAACTGCAGTCACCATCTGCAGTGATTTTTGGAGCCCAAGAAAAAAAATCTCTTACTATTTCCACTTTCCCCCCTTCTATTTGCCATGAAGTAATGGGACTGGATTTCCAGGCCCTTAGTTTTTTGAATGTCGAGTTTTAAGCCAGCTTTTTCACTCTCTACTTCCACCCTCATCTAAAGGCTCTTTAGTTCCTCTTCACTTTCTACCATTAGAGTGGTGTCTAACCTGCAGGTTAGATATGCAGGAGTCTAACCTGTGCATCTGAGGTTGTTGACATTCCTCCCAGCAATTTTGTTTCCAGCTTGTGATTCATTTAGCCTGGCATTTCACATGATGTACTCTCCATATAAGTTAAGAAAAAAGCAGGGTGACAATATACAACCTCAATGTACTCCTTTCCCAATTTTGAACTAGTCCATTGTTCCATGTCTGGTTCTAACTATTGCTTCTTGACCTGCATACAGGTTTCTTCGGAGACAGGTAAAGTGGTCAGAGATTCCCATCTCTTTAAGAATTTTCCATAGTTTGCTGTGATCCACACAGTCAAAGGTTTTACTGTAGTCACTGAAGCAGAAGATTTTTTTTTAGAATTCCCTTGCTTTCTCTATGATCCAACAGGTGTTATCAATTTGATTTCTAGTTCCTCTGCCTCTTCCAAATCCAGCTTGTACATCTGGAAGTTCTCAATTCACATGATGTTGATGCCTAGCTTGAAGGATTTTGAGCATTACCTTGCTAGCATGAGAAATGAATGCAATTATACACTTGTCTGAACATTCTTTGGCATTGCCCTTCTTTGGGATTGAAATGAAAACTGACCTTTTCCAGTCCTGTGGCCACTGATGAGTTTTCCTAATTTGCTGACATACTGAGTGCATCACTTTATCAGCATCATCGTTTAGGATTTTAAATAGCTCGACTGGAATTCCATCACCTCTGCTGGCTTTGTAGTAATGCTTCCTAAGTCCCACTTGACCTCACACTCATGACTCTAGGTGAGTGACCACACCATCGTGGTTATCCAGGTCATGAAGACCTGTTTTATAGAGTTCTTCTGTGTATTCTTGCCACCTCTTCTTAATATCTAATGCTTTCGTTAGGTCCTTGCTGTTTCTGTCCTTTATTGTGCCCATTTTGCATGAAATTTTCTCTTGGTATCTCCAGTTTTCTTGAAGAGATTTCTAGTTTTTCCCATCCTATTGTTGTTTAATATATGGAAACAGCTGACATGGGCTTCTCAGATGGCCTAGTGGTAAAGAATCTGCTGGCCAAGCAGGAGATGCAGGTTGAATCCCTGGGTTGGGAAGATCCCTTAGAGAAGGAAATGGCAACCCACTCCAGTATTATTTCTTGGGAAATCTCATAGACAGAGTCTCATGGGCTATAGTCCATGGGGTCACACAGAGTTGAGCACGACTTAGTGGCTAAACAACAACAGCTGACATGAAAAAAGGATTGGACTTAGAGCAAGTGTGCAATATATTTTAACATCGTCAGGGTCCCTTTTTTAGAAGTGATGGAGAATTGTTATTTTTTACTGTGGTAAAAGGTATGTAAGATGAAATTTACCATTGTTAGGGTATAATTCAGTGGGATTAAATACAACCACATTGTTGAACACTGTAGAGCTTCCCTTTAACTTATCTTCACATGGAAAAACCAACGCTAAGGGATTTAGTGATATTATGGGAAGTAGCTGACCCCTAAATAGAAAATAAGATTTGATTTTGTGTACACACACACACATACACTTTTATTCCTTTATGTTGGCCAATGCTTAGAATAATGTAAAAATGTTTAACCTAATCCCATGGGGCTCTTGCTTCTCCATATGCTACCAGATTAATAGCGATGACTAAAGCATTTCTCTTTTGATCATAATTATTATATTGTTTGCACCTATTATTTTTTAAAAAATGAAGACTAGGCTAACAAAGGTATATGATTAGGTTTTTGGTGCATGAATTTTACTGCTACTCACACTCACACACCACCTCCAACACCTGTACACTGGGTCAGATTAAACTTTTGACAACTTTTATTGTTCTTAGGATCCATTTATCTAAGTCTGTTTTACTGGGGACTTTGATACTCGACTGAGGCAAGCACTACAAATCATCTGTTTCCTAGAGGGTACAGACCTATGCTGCACCCATGAATCACCATACTGAAAACGATCATGATATTAAACAGTAGTAAAAAATACCTTGGCATAGGTTTAGATTCAGGAAGAACTGGTACCAAGGATGCCAACCCTATCTGCTTTTTGTTTCTCTTCTCTTTAGGAAGTCAGTGTGGCTGATGCCCAGAGAAGGCGATGGCACCCCACTCTAGTACTCTTACCTGGAAAATCCCATGGACGGAGGAGCCTTGTGGGCCGCAGTCCATGGGGTCACTAAGAGTCGGACACGACTGAGCGACTTCACTTTCATTTTTCACTTTCATACATTGGAGAAGGAAATGGCAACCCACTCCAGTGTTCTTGCCTGGAGAATCCCAGGGACGGGGAGCCTCATGAGCTGCCGTCTATGGGGTTGTGCAGAGTCGGACTCGACTGAAGCGACTTAGCAGCAGCAGCAGTGGCTGATAGCAGTTTCTACAGAAAATGAAATAAAATTGGATCCCAGTCCCTTCACTGCTGACTTTAAGACAACACCAGAAGAGTTAGGATTATTAAATTCTAGTCAGACTGACTCCATACTTAACCTGACATTTGTACCATGAATTGTGTTGAAAAAACAATGGTTTTACAGACAAAAAAATTGGTATAAACCTTTCCTTAGATATCTGATCACTAAAACTAATTCAGTGAAGGTCCTGATTCAGTGATGCTATATTTTTTAGACAATTTTAAGGATGTCTTATTAATTTAATGTTAACTATTAGATAATTCTATTACCCATTAAAAATTTTTAGTTTTATAGAGTAGATTCAACAACAGGTCTTCAGTGATAACAATAGAATATAATTGATATAAACTTCCAATAAATATTTCCTAAATCTATTTTTCTAAATAGAAATATACATGTGAATGTGCCAGAGACTAAAATTTAACATATTAATTACCTGGAAGATACTTTAACTTGTGGGACTTTCTTTTTATTATTCAATAAAGTTGAGTCCTAAAACTATTTTATTATTAAAGAANAACTTCCAATAAATATTTCCTAAATCTATTTTTCTAAATAGAAATATACATGTGAATGTGCCAGAGACTAAAATTTAACATATTAATTACCTGGAAGATACTTTAACTTGTGGGACTTTCTTTTTATTATTCAATAAAGTTGAGTCCTAAAACTATTTTATTATTAAAGAAGGAAATCAGATTTATAGTCTAGAATTTAAGTAACTACCTCCTTAACTGAAATTGAAGGTCTTATTTTCCTTTATTTCTGATATGACTCTTCCACACTTGAAATAATTGAAGGGGACAACATGGAATCATCCTGCCACTTTAGAGCAATTTACTAAAATAGATGAATATTTATCACCACTTAGAGAGTCTACCAATATAATAACAAAGATCACTCTGATTTCAGGGAGAGTTCTTGTATCAGTTACAGGGATTGAAATGTGCCATCTGTTATTCACTTGCACTTTAAATTTTATTTATTTATTTATTTTATCTGAGTTGATTTACAATGTTGTGTTACTTTCTTCTGTACCACAAAGAGAATCAGTTATCTATATACATACATCCTCTGTTTTTTTAGATTCTTTTCCCATACAGATCATTACAGTGTTGAGTATGGTTTCCTGTGTGTCAACTGCTTATTGAATGTACATTTTGGATGCGATATCCTTGTGAAAATAGATTTTGCCAGGTATTTTTCATTTGGATTTCTTTTAAAGTGCTGCTGTCTTATTGCCAATAAAATGTTGTGTGTAGTTGTTTACATGATGGGACTCTACCTTTGGCATAAACGTGTGTGTGCGTGTCTGTGTAATTTGTCTGCAGCTTCTGCCCTGGCAGGAGGATTATTTACCACCGAGCCACCTGGGAAGGCACACACACACACACACACACACACACACTCACTCACTCACACTCACACACACTCTCACATACACACACACACACACACACACACACACACTCCTTTCTTGTCTAATGATTTTTTCTCATGAAAGGGTGTTGAATTTTGTCAAATATAACCACTCTGTCTAGTATAATATTGGATATTATATGGATATAAGATAGAAGTTTTCCTTCCACCTGGAAACTGATTCAGACCCCTAATTTTTTCAGATAGAAACCATAAAAGTTATAAGCATACTCACCAGTTTATTCAGTCCTTTTGTTACTCTTTGTGAAGCCATCTGGTTTCTCATCAGAATACCAGGACATACAAGAATTTTAGGAATTCTATATAATTTCTAGGATATCTATATTAGCAACATTTGCCATATAGTATAACCTGAGATCTATCGCCCATTTGACAATACTTCCCATGTAATTCCATATACCAAATGAACCTAATCAGGGGTCCTCTGAAGCACCCCAAATTTAGCTGTAAGTCAAAAGCATTTCATTAAAATTTGATTTAAGATTTGTCAATAAATATCAAAAGGGTCTAGAACACTCAGTCAGATAGGATTGAAGGTCATTGTGAATCTTATTTTATTTGGAAATGACCTATATCTATTCAATAAGCTTTCAACACTTGGCTTAGCACAAGCCTAGAAATTCAAGTTACCCATATGTGGAGAGACTACTTTAGACAGACACTCCTAAAGCATATCAGACATTCCGAAAGCAAAATTATTCTTAATAGAGTTTATCTAAAATCTCCTATCTCATTTACATTTTCTTTCCTTAGAAGTTTCTTCACTCAAGTTACTTTCCTTGCTGAAAAATTTGTAACAGATGTGTTATGTTAAACCTAGGCATAATGCTTAATGTTAATGACTCTTGGACATGTCTATATTAGTTAGATCAACAAGCAAACATTAATACTAGGTATTTAATGCTGAATATTTCCCAGTTTACAGGAACCTGAAATTCATTTAGGTTAATCTCTTTTGGCAGGTTGATTCTTTGCCACTGAGCCACCTGGGAAGCCTTTCATTGTCTTAAAATTATACTAAATAATGTCACTTCTAGAAAGGCACAGTTTCCAAGCAATGACTTAAAAACTTGCAGAATTATAAATTAGAAGCAAACACATTTAACAGATTCCAAAAGTCCGAGACCTTAGATGGTTAACTGATTGTTTTCCTCAATGAGAGTTTATAGAGGTGTTAAGCTAACACAGAGGTACTGTCTCCAGAAGAGCATAATTTTTGTAAGTATGTGCACAGCTCAGCATGGGTGGGTATAGGGGTAAAACCAACAGTTCAAGTGTTGCTATTAAGCAACTGGATTAAGACAAATGGGCCTGGAGAAATACATCTATTTCCAAACGGTCTGCGGTGGCCCCTCGTAAATGAACAACTAGACTGTTGGCTTTACTCACATAAAGATTTATTTTTTCATTTCGGAAATTAGCAACTTGAATTTTGAACTTGTTTATTTATTATGATGCTTCAGCACCAAAATCTAGCCAGCCTCCTTGAAAACGCTTCCTCTGGTAGTTAGGGGAAGAAATCTGGAGGGATCTTCTTCGGGAAGCAGTCTCCCGCAGTCCTTCTCTCTAAGGAAGTGGAGAAGTTCTCGTTTCCATCATTTGTTTTGCGCGCACACACAGAGCTCCGTCGCTAAGACCTCTGTGTGCATTCGGCCTCTAACCTGATAACTGCTCTCTGAGGTGGGCGCTAGGGTCTGAAACTCCCAAGTGAGATCCCAAGCTCCTGTTGTTCAGGGAACTTCCTTTCTGAGCTCCTTCTTCAGCTCCGAATTTAAACAAGTGCCTGGAGAGGAGNAGAATTTTGAACTTGTTTATTTATTATGATGCTTCAGCACCAAAATCTAGCCAGCCTCCTTGAAAACGCTTCCTCTGGTAGTTAGGGGAAGAAATCTGGAGGGATCTTCCTTGGGAAGCAGTCTCCCGCAGTCCTTCTCTCTAAGGAAGTGGAGAAGTTCTCGTTTCCATCATTTGTTTTGCGCGCACACACAGAGCTCCGTCGCTAAGACCTCTGTGTGCATTCGGCCTCTAACCTGATAACTGCTCTCTGAGGTGGGCGCTAGGGTCTGAAACTCCCAAGTGAGATCCCAAGCTCCTGTTGTTCAGGGAACTTCCTTTCTGAGCTCCTTCTTCAGCTC
Organism: Neotragus pygmaeus; assembly: GCA_006410875.1. Classification (NCBI taxonomy): domain Eukaryota; kingdom Metazoa; phylum Chordata; class Mammalia; order Artiodactyla; family Bovidae; genus Neotragus; species Neotragus pygmaeus. The sequence goes on along the minus strand of SJYV01050914.1, from coordinate 315,041 downwards.
CGAATTTAAACAAGTGCCTGGAGAGGAGGCGCGTCGGGGAGCCTTGCTCCCCCGTAACCCCTCCTCCCCCTCCCGGCGCCTTCGCTCCTTCCTTTTCCTCCGGTGTTCTGGCCGCAGGCGCCCCGGGTCGCAGGAGGCCGGGAGGCCGCCGCTTTCGCGGCCATCGCTTTGCGTTTCTTTACGATTCCCGTTCGGTCTCTGGATGTTCGGTCCTTCCTCCAGGTCCAGGCATCTCCTTCAGGCCCGCCGCTGCAGCCTCCCCTGGCCGCTGCCAACCTGGAGGATACTCACAGCCTGCAAGCCGAGGCCACCTTCCGTCTGACCGGCGCTGTTAGGGCTCCGGGCCGGGAGGCCGCGTCTGCAGACAGCCCGAGAGGCCGGCNCGGTGCGCCCCCCGCGGCCTGCGGCCTCCGCGGCGCCCCGGGCTCGCCGCGCAGGAGGGGCGCTGCCCCCGCGGCCCCGGGCCCCGCCGCGGAGCTCCCGGCCGCGCGCCTTCCGGGGCCCTGTGTCCCGGGCTCGCAGGCCCCTTCCCAAGCTGCGCCCCCGGCCACGGCGTCAGGCCTCTAACCCGAGCCCACTCCCCGCGCGGCTCCGGTTCCCAGGCCCGGGACCTGGCCCAGGCGGCCGGGCGCGTTCTCTTTCTCGCAGACCTTCCCGCCGGCCCTGGGATCCGCCCTGCACCGCCCCTCGGGCCCGGACCTCCCTCGCGATCGTGGGACCTTCCCTTCCTCCCTCTCTCCTTGCTCTAATCTTCCCAGCTTCCGAGGTCAGGGCGTTTATTCGTTTAGGGTGACAGTTTGTCTTCTAAACAGGGACGCCTCTGAAAGGGAAAGGAGGAGAAAGCAACGCCCACGGGGAGAACAGGCGGGACCGTGACCTCACTAGGCCCGGAGCCCGAGTTCTGCGCGGGGTTCGCTGGTTCCCGTGTGACGCTGGGAACGCTGGCTGACGTTTCCGTGCCGGTTTTCGGTGGCTCAGTCGCTCAGCCGTGTCTGACTCTGCATCCCAGGGACTGTAGCCCGCCAGGCTCCGCCGTCCATGGGGGCTCTCCAGGAGTACACTGGGCTGAGGTGCCATTTCCTCCTCCAGGGCATATTCTGTCCCACCCAGGGGTCGAACCCGCACCTCAAGCCCCCTTCTATGCCATGCTTCTGTATAAGATTGGGTTAATGGTAACCGAGAAGCCCCGGGCATTGTGAGAAGGAAAGAAGCGAATCCATGTGAGGCACGGAGAACAGTCTGCTACCCAGTCTTCATTAAATGCATTTCAACTACAGCTTCGTCTATGTTTGTGAACTAATTAACCATTCTAAGCCTGCGTGGATTGAATGTGATGAACACGACCACCCTCCCCATTCCAGACCCTGAAACTGCTCCGTGGCGTTTTGAGGGGCCTCCGAAGAGCTCTAGAGCTTTCTGTCTCAACACAGAAAGAATGCAGTGAGCGCAGAGTGACAGATAAGAAGTGGTTTATCAGAATAGGATGCGCATGAGGCTGAAAGCAGGTGAGGGACAGGCGCTGCACCCTGAGAACTTTCATGGGCCACGATTTTATCATCAAAGGACAAATGGAGAGGGGAAAGAGCCTCTTTCTTCCTCATTCTTGAGTCAATGTCACACTTCCATCATCGGCTCCCCCTCCAGACTGGGCCGCGGCTTTTTCTTGTCCCTACGCGGTCAGGCTAGGACAGTCATGGCACCGTGGAGAAATTATTTCAGGTCTCGATACAACGAGCCTCTGTCGCTTTGGAACGCCACCTTTCCATAAATTACTGTTTTGGATGTGTGCAGAGAGCTTGTCCTGGGGACCCTTAACTTACCCAGCTCACTGGGCAGGATGTGGGTCTCTGCCACCACTGTTTTATTGTTTGGGGCACGCCTTAGGCTTCTGTTTCAGGGTTTTGTTGCCAAGCAAACCTGCTTGGTTCTGTGGTTAAGCAAACCTACTTTGTTGAGTAATCGTTACCTTGCAGGTCTCCCTTATATTTTCTATTTGCAATCCCCTCGAGGGGTTAAGTACTGAATCACCTACCCCCATCAACACTACTCTTATAATCTGATTTTGTCTCTTGTTCAGTTGCTAAGTCATGTCCAACTCTGAGACCCCATGGACTGCAGCACGCCAGGTTTCCTTGTCCTTCACCATCTCCCAGACTTTGCTCAAATTCATGCCCACTGAGTCGATGATGTCTCTTCTTACTATGCAAATGACTTCTACCTCCAGTCCTCAAGCCTTCCCATCCATCTCCCCATGTTTCTGCTGGTGTTTCTGGTTCTACTAATGCATTAAGCAACATCTCAAAGCTGGAAGACAGTTACTCCTAACACCAGTGACCTAATCAACACTTACCCTCAGGAAAGCGCAGTGAAACCCGAGGGGCCCAGATGTGGTTTGCACGCTCTGCAGGCCACCAGCAAAGTATTGGCACTGACTCCTTTAAAGTGTGGAGTAAGGCAAAATCTTGCACCAAGCCTGAGCTGAAAGAGGCTGCTGTTTTCCGGGAAGGGACCCATAAGCGATCTTTATAGAGTGTCTCCTGCTTGTAATGAGATGGGCTTAAGAGAAAATAATTCAACCAAGGTCTGAAGCCTCCAAGGTAAATACTACCGATCCCCTCTCCTGGGTGCCCATGTGTTTGTTCTCTGCGTCTGTGTCTCTATAACTGTTTTGCAAAGAGATAGCTAGTAAGAACCTACTTATAGCCCAGGGAACTCAGTGGTGAAGGAAATCCAAAAAGAGGGGGTATATGTAGACAAATAGCGGATTCTCTGTGCTGAACAGCAGAAACTAACACAGCATTGCAAAGCAACTCTACTCCAATCAAAGTTAATTTTAAAAAAAGATTCCTTCTCCACAGAAAGCCCACTTTTCTTATTGTCTGTCAAAGTTGCCAGCCAGTGGGACGCTTAGAACGTCTTCAGGGTTTTTTGTTCTGTTGCTAAACATTTAACTATGAGGGTGCCTTCCCCTTAGAATTTGACTGTTACTCTGAGGCCGTAGTGAAAAAGTGCTGGACGTAATCATGCAGTTGTTTCTTTGGGAAAATGTACGCATGGACACACATGCACACAGACACACTTGCCTTGTGTGTGTTCGTGATCAGTTGTGTCCAGCTCTTGGCAACCCCAGGGAATACAACCCGCCAGGCTCCTCTGTCCATGGAAGTTTTCAAGCAAACACTGGAGTGGGTTGTCATTTCCTACTCCTGGGGATCTTCCTGACCTGATCAAGCCCACGTCTCCTGAATTGCTTGCATTGGCAGGTAGATTCCTTACTGCTGCGCCACGCGGGAAGCCACTCTTCGTACATGTAAGCAAGTCAAATATTCTATCTAAAGTACATACCTATTTGCCAATGGATATTTTTTTTTAGCCTGGACTTTGCAGTGTTAATATGAAATTAAAATTATGTCCATTTTACAGTTGTAAAAACTGAGATTCNGCCACTCTTCGTACATGTAAGCAAGTCAAATATTCTATCTAAAGTACATACCTATTTGCCAATGGATATTTTTTTTTAGCCTGGACTTTGCAGTGTTAATATGAAATTAAAATTATGTCCATTTTACAGTTGTAAAAACTGAGATTCCCACTACTAGGTCATACAACTAGTAAGTGGTCAAATTTGGAATTACACCTGGCTTCTCTATTGTGCTTTATTCCACATACTACTACTACTACTACTAAGTCACTTCAGTTGTATCCAACTCTGCGACCCTGTAGACGGCAGCCCACCAGGCTCCCCCGTCCCTGGGATTCTCCAGGCAAGAACACTGGAGTGGGTTGCCATTTCCTTCTCCAATGCATGAAAGTGAAACGTGAAAGTGAAGTCGCTCAGTCGTGTCCAACTGTTAGGGACCCCATGGAC
>SJYV01050914.1:228356-309518 GCA_006410875.1 Neotragus pygmaeus | reverse complement strand
CTTGTGATTGACAGGGGCGGGGGCGGGGCGGGGTGAGCTGCGAGTAGGGGCAGCGGACGCAAACGGCGACGTCGCTGTGTATGCAGGGGGGATATACGCGGTCCTACTGTAGAGCAGAGGGACTATATTCAACATCCTGCAGTAAGCGCGATGGGAGAGTGAAAATAAAGTGGACGATCTCTCCCCAGTGTGGACCAGCACTGGTGATTCACGCTGTCTCCTTTTCCCTCCTTTTCGGGCGGTCCAGATCCTGAATGGAGCAGTAATTCTGGCTCTGGGTGGCTTCATGCATTACTTACAAAACTTGTCCCATCCCGCCAATTACTTCTTTTTCTCGATTGTTTACACAGGTTACTCCACATGGGGGGCTTTATTGGTGAGTATTCAGATTCCACTGACTGCGTATCATTTCTTAGCTACCACTACTAGAAATGCACCTTGGCAACTTTCCCCTCAAATTTTAGGAGTGGCTTGGTAAATGTGAGATTTTTGAGGCAAAGAATGGACTGGAAGTTTTGAGGATGCCATGAACATGTAGAGAATTCCATTTATCAAAATTAGACTCGTGGAACTAATAGTACATCAAAATAGACATTTGCATGTCCATACAGACGTTTAGATGCGTAAAAGATTTTTAAGAACACCCAGTCCAATAAATGAGACACATGATCTGAAGCTTGGGTAAGAACATGAGAATGATATTAAATATACATGCGTATGTAAGTAAATATTATTTATATTTAATGTAAACACAAGCATAAAGATAATTATATTACATTGAATATGTGTATTGTTATATGTAAAACTGGGCATATCCATGTAACCTGTAAAAGGCCAGATACAAAACAAAATGAAAGTCTTAAGCACTTAAGCAAAATTTAAAGTCATTTAAAATTGTATTAAATACCGAGTAAACTCGAGGGTGATTTTGTGTTCTAGAATGTGAGTTTGAGAAGTTTTGTACAACTACTGGTAGTTATCTGCTAATTAAGACTACATGTTCCTTTCTCTGCTTCACTCCCTATTTTCAAACAGTTTATTGTTTCGGGAATTTTATNCTCTAGAGCCTGCGAGCCACAAACAGCCCACAAACCGCAGCTACGGAAGCACAAGCGCCCGTGCTCTGCAACCACAGGAGCCTCTGCAGTGACTGGCCCACGCACCGCGGCTGCAGAAAAGCCTCCAAGCAACAAAGACCCAGCAGAGCCAAAAATAAAAAAAATTATAAAAATGATCAGGATCTATCCTCACACTTTTTTCTCTCGTTGAATTGGCACGGATAACTTCTATAACATTGAAGAGAGGACGGAATTTGCTCCTGGACTTCTATGCTTGCTTGCTCTAGACCGTGTATGTGTGTGTGTGTGTGTGTGTGTGTTTGTGTGTGTGTCAGAGCAAGAGAAAGACTGGGATTCCTTTGGGAGTTTCAGAAAATACCCTGAAGAGATAGCAATTTTCAATTCCCAAGTTTGAGGAAACAATGTTTGCTCTAGACCGTGTGTGTGTGTGTGTGTGTGTGTGTGTGTGTGTGTGTGTGTCAGACCGAGAGAAAGACTGGGATTCCTTTGGGAGTTTCAGAAAATACCCTGAAGAGATAGCAATTTTCAATTCCCAACATGTAAACACGTGCACATTTAAGTGACCTGAACATTCAGTTTGAGGAAACAATTGTCCTTTCAGATGGGATCTGAAAGCAAATTTCTTTGGAGTTTGGGGAAACAAACCCAGTGTATATCAAAGAGAAGAAATGTTGCTTGTCAAAGTGGAAGCCGGATGATGAGTGGGTGAAGAGTGTGGACAGATGTGGTCCAGAAGGAGGAAACACATGCCGTGGGAGGGATGTCAGCACTGTTATCTCCTCCTTCAGGCAGAGGCATGGTCAAAGCTCATCTTGATAAGTTTGCCCCCACCACAAAAAAGGCACTTTGATATATGTTTCAACGTCTACTGTTGCGAAAGATCAAGGAGTGTGTTTATACAAAGACCCAAAGTGAGGACACAGAAGATGATAAGCATCTCAACCAGGACAGAGCTGGCAAAAGCTTGGGCATGAAACTCGAAACTCGCAAGAGGCATCTCAGTTACTGATTTGCATTTTGCAAGTTTCTATTGAAAATTCTCACAAAATAGCCTTGTGTCCAAACACCAAAGACCATCCCCAATCTCTTTCCTTTCTAAACCTCACGTTTAGTTTCTGATTATTCTCTGCAAACATAATGAAGTATTATAGACTGCTTCCAGAAAGCACCATAAGGAGACATTTCTTTGAGGTCTTTTCTAGCAGATATGGTGTAACTTCTCTAAGGGAGACAGGGAGACGTGAGAGAATGAAAAATCCCGAGGCTCTATTTAAACTAAAAATAGAGCCACCTTCTGATCCAACAATCCCACTCCTGGGCATGTATCTGGAGAAAATCATAATTTGACAAGATACATGCACCCCAATGTTCATTTCAGCACTATTTACAATATCCAGAACGTGGAAGCAGCCTAAACACCCACCAGCAGATGACGTGATAAAGGAGCTGTGGTCCATATATACAATGGAATATTACTCAGCCATAAAAAAGAATGAAAGCGTGCTGCTTGCCGCAACATGAGTGAATCTAGAGAAAGACAGATATCAGAAACACTCATATTTGCAAACAGCGCTTCAGCCTTAGGCTACCTGTGCAGCCCAGTCCTCTGAAGACAGCTGGAGGACTTCTGACATAGGGGTGGCTGACCTGGGTCACAAGCAGAGAAAACACCAGGAGAGACGCACAGTCTCTTTTTGCCCTGCAGTTCTCTCTCACCTTCGCAATTCCAACCAAACCCTCTCATTTTAGGGTTCTGTAAATCCTGCTGATTTCAGAAAGAATTATCCTCCAAAAGTCTCAAGTCTCCCCAATTCACACTCATCCCAATTCAGTAGCCCATTCAATTCTGTTCTTTATGATAACAAGAAAAGCCCTGTTGATTGTAATCAGCCAGGAAACTTATCTTTCTGACCAACGTCTTAAAGTATGAAGATAGTTATCCACGTCATGAGTCACCCATCTTCGCTGACTGTTGGAGACTCTGAGAGGGAGCCCACCAAGGCCCGCGGGAACATTGCCCTTCATCCCTGGAGAGCTCTGCTAGCAAAGCCATGGAGGCAGCAAGCAGGAGCAGGACGGAGCTCGCCCTCCCCACCCCCCAGGAGCCTGCCAGGTAGGAGCAAGCTGTAGTTGTCTCTATTCCCCATCACTTAGCGAACTGGAGACAGTCACAGTGCTGCGGCGATGCCAGGTCGTGACCTTGGGCGCAGGCCCCCTGGGCTTAATGAAAATGCCGAGTATAAAGAAATTATTCGCTATACTTTCCCAGTAGTTCTCTCTGGTTGATGGGAGAAGAAGGTTTTTATTTAGCCTGTAAGTTGGGAACAGCAGTTTTCTAACAAAAGAGGCTCATATTCTGGGCTTGAAGTAGGCGCTTCGCTCCCCTTGCCTCTGTGTCCAATGTGTGTGAATCTCTGTGACTCTCAAGCTGCGGGGCCCGCCCCNTGGTCGATGGGAGAAGAAGGTTTTTATTTAGCCTGTAAGTTGGGAACAGCAGTTTTCTAACAAAAGAGGCTCAAATTCTGGGCTTGAAGTAGGCGCTTCGCTCCCCTTGCCTCTGTGTCCTATGTGTGTGAATCTCTGTGACTCTCAAGCTGCGGGGCCTGCCCCCTGTTGAGAGGGAAATGTTCGCAGGGTGAAACCTGGTGGAGGTGTGAATAGTTCGGTCTCCCTCTGGATTCCGAAGATCAGGACACGTGGGGTGTGTGCTGCTCACTCAGTCTGTCCGACTCCTTGCGGCCCCGTGGACCGCAGCCCGCCAGGCCCCTCTGCCCGTGGAACTCTCCAGGCAGGAACACTGCAGTGGGTTCCCACGCCCTTCTCCGGAAGATCTTCCTGACCCAAGGACCAAACCCAGGTCTCCTGCATTGCAGGCAGATTCTTTACCGTCTGAGCCACCAGAGAAGGCCCAACACATGTTAAAGCTTCCTTTTAAAGGTTTGAGGAAAAACTGAAGACAGAGCTTCAGAAATCAGTAACAGATTGAAAGTCACTGTAAAATGTTAAGTGTACTCCACTGCTTGGGAAGACACAGTGTTGCCAGTGAGCCTCCTCTAAGGATGAAAACAGGAACAGANCCTTTTAAAGGTTTGAGGAGAAACTGAAGACAGAGCTTCAGAAATCAGTAACAGATTGAAAGTCACTGTAAAATGTTAAGTGTACTCCACTGCTTGGGAAGACACAGTGTTGCCAGTGAGCCTCCTCTAAGGATGAAAACAGGAACAGAGACCAACAGAGCTTTCAGAGTCACTCTTTTTTGCACGTGAAGTTGACTGTGTCATTGACAACATCTTTTCAGATCCATTTCTATGTTACAAAGACTGAGAGATGTGCAGGTAAGCATGTTTGATAGTTTTTACTTTTACTCACCAGCATAGATTAATGAGAAAGAGCTTGTCAACAACTCTGGATTAGGAATAAGAAGGGGCTTCCCTGCTGGCTCAGAAGGTAGAACATCCTTGCCATCAGGAGACGCAGGTTTGATCTCTGGGTCGGGAAGGTCACCTGGAGAGGGGAATGACTACCCACCCCAATATTCTTGCCTAGAGAAGTCCATGGACAGAGGAGCCTGGTGGGTTACATTACAGTCCTTGGGGTTGCAAAGAAACGGACATGACTGAGTGATGAGGTACACAGAAGCACAAGAATAAGAAGGCTTGGTGTGGTTTTCATTCCATCTAACCATGATCAGATAGTGATCCTGGCCACTAACTTGGACCCTCTGAGCCTCCGAGTTTCTTGTACTTTTACAGTGAAGATTTTAATTACAGAATTATTTTGAAAAATAAACAAAACTCTCCTTTCTGTCGGTTGAGATCTTTGCGTGGAGACTTAGAGAGTTTTCTCACAGCTGCATTTCTGTGTGAACTTCACAGGGCATCTGAAATTGAACTTGCAGAAATACCTCTCCAGGAAAGCGTCTTACTGGAAAAGCCTGCCCCAACCGCACCACGCCAAACGTGGCTGACTGTTTTGAAGAGAGAGCTGGAATTCCTGGGGGTGAGTGAGCCTCCTCCAACCTCAACTAAAGACTGGCTCTAAGAAAGAGTATTTGGTGGCATCAACACAGCTTCCCTACTCCGACTCAGGGAGGGAAAAACCCAGTAGAAAAGTATTGACCCTCACTGCACCCTGTTAGGCAGAGTCCTAACAGTGGCTCAGTTGGCAAAGAATCTGCCTGCAGCGCAGGAGACCTGGATTCAACCCCTGGATCGGGAAGATCCCCTGGAGAGGGAAATGGCAACCCGCTCCTGTATTCTTACCTGGGAAATCTCACCAGAAGATCCTGGTGGACTGGAGTCCATGGGGTTACCAGGGTCAGACACGACTTAGCAACTGATCCACCACCTCCAGACACCCTGTTGGGTAGGAAGAAGCATTTCCTCATGAAGCCTAAGGTTAGACTAGCAAATAGGATCTGCCAACTCTGGTCAGTTGCCAATGGCTCAATATCATCCTGTGAATGATTTGTAGTCTTTGTCTTCTCATAGATAGAAAGAGCCATTATTGATGTCCACCATGAGTATGGAAATAAAGGCACAGGAGATGGCTACGCTTGCATGAACTCATGGCTATGCTTGCATGAGGTCGTGCCAGTATAAATTCTTAGAGTGGCCAGATGATACTGGAAAATACTGCATTTGGATTCTTTTGAGGACTGCCCAAGACACCAAAGCAATTTCTCACATTTGGCCTCAATTATAAGGAAATTGATGTAATCTTAGAAAAAATACCTTCTGATTTCACAAAATCTATGCATTTTTCCACAGGTAACACAAATTCTGATTGGTTTGATATACCTTTATTTTGGAATAATTGTGAGCTCCGAGATCAATGATTCAGAGTTTACTGAATACTTTTTTTCATCATTTAAAGCTGGATACCCATTCTGGGGAGCCCTATTTGTGAGTATATGCCTATAGCTGTCTGAAATAATACTGCACATGGCTTTTCTTTTATCCAGATCAGATCCAACAATTGTTTATTCTAACAAGTGTTGAGAATATATGAGTGTATTCTAATATGGATATGGATATATAGATGCATATTTACAGTTTACGAAGCACTTTGGGTTAAATAAGCTAATACATGTTTATGTATTGCTCAAGGGGCATTTAACTAGTAAGAATCGAACCTAAAATTTCAGATCCAACTTGAGAAAAATTTGCATAACACCGTTCATCAGTAAAGCTATCTTAGAGAGATTGTTGAAATGAGGAGAACAAGGCTGACATCTAATGAACTTCGACTGTGCCCTAGAAACGCTGTTAGGTACTTTCTCATTGTATCTCTTTCAGTCATTGTACTAGTTAGAAACTCGATGGCTGAATGAGCTCATAAAAGTATGTGGTTTTTATTGACGTATAACTGATGCGTAATAAACGGCACCTATTTAAGGTGGATAATGTGATAAACTTTGACGACACCTGAGAACCTTCCCACATCGATATAATGAAGATACTCATCACGGCCCCAACTTCCTGTTCCCCTTGGAAGCCCCTGCCCCAGGCCCTGTCCTCCCCCCTCAAGCAGCCACTTGTTTTCTGTCACTACAGATGAGTTTACATTTTCTGGAGTTTTATATAAATGAATGATAACGCCATCTTCTCTCTAATGCCTACCTTCTCGCACTCAGCATGCTTGTTTCTGATTAATCTGTGTTGCTTTTTGCGTCAGCATTTTCATTCACGAGGATATATTTTAACCCTAAAAATACTGCATTGGCTTGGCCCTCTGCTAAATACACAGGTCTCAGGTCACTTGTTCAAAACTCTCCTTAAACTTTTGCTATGTTTAATTTGAAACTTCCTTACTGTCTTTTCATTCCGATCATTTAGTTGATTAGATGTCTCTCAACTCACCATACAATCTGAATCTATGAAATGTTTTGAATATGTGCTCCTGGTTGATAATTTCACTAAATCCTTCACCATGTATATTTTCATAATGGCTACATGTCGACAAGATATATGGCAGACTCCAGAGACAGACACGTGTTTCTGGCCCAGAGGAACGGACGCTGTAACACACAAGATGCTCATACAAGCAAGTGGCTAAATAAAACGCGAGTCGTGTGGTAGCAGAGTCACGCCCCAGGGGCTGCTGGGCTTCCCGGCACTTAGTGGGGACCCATGGACTCTCGGAGTTAGCGTTACCCGGCAGCCTGGTACAAATGAATCTCAGACCACATCTAGGACTTACAGTTTGCATTTTAACAAGATAATTCACATGGACATTTAATTCTGAGACTCTTTCTGTAGGAAATTAGAAAAATAAAATAATAAGACTAAAAAATAAAATGGATTAAAGGGCGTCTTTATAGAATGCCCACAACTTTACCTTCTATTTGGAAGGTGAGGATGAAAGAAACACGGAGGAGAACAGAGACCCNTGGACATTTAATTCTGAGACTCTTTCTGTAGGAAATTAGAAAAATAATAAGACTAAAAAATAAAATGGATTAAAGGGCATCTTTATAGAATGCCCACAACTTTACCTTCTATTTGGAAGGTGAGGATGAAAGAAACACGGAGGAGAACAAAGACCCACCGTGGTTTTTCCCTCCTTCCTTTCAAACAGTTTGCTATTTCTGGAATTTTGTCAATCACGTCTGAAAAGAAACCTTCAGCATATCTGGTGAGTTGCATTCTGTCTTTATCCTTGAGAAGGTAAGAAAATTTTAATTTTAAGAGTCTTGAAGGAGACATGATGTTATCTCTTCTGAGTGAATGTGGATGTGTGATTTTCTTCCCATCTACTTTTGTCTTGGATATAGTCACTAAACATGTAATCATTAAAATACCAATTGTATCACTTAAAAACAATGAATGTGTTACTTTGACACTTGTTGGAAAAATACCCTCACACCAGCTATGTCCTCACACCATAGTCCTGTGACTCGACAAATGGTTCGTTTCCAATTCAGGAGTCTATCTGATGAGAGATTATGAGTGTCGTGTGTCTAGTCAAAGCTGTGGTTTCCCGGGAGTCATGGACAGATGTTGGAGCTGGATCAGAAAGAAGGCTGAGCTCCGGAGAGTTGGTGCTTCTGATTTGCGGTGTTGGAAAAGACACTTGAGAGTCCATTGGACATCTCAGAGATGAAACCGGTCCACCCTGGAGAAAAGTGGAGCCGCTCAGTCGTGTCCGACTCGTTGCGACCCGTGGGCTGTAGCCCACTAAGCTCCTCTGTCCATGGGATTCTCCAGGCAAGATTACTGGAGTGGGTTGCCATTTCCTTCTCCACTTCCTAAAGGAAATCAACCCTGAATAATTCATTGGAAGGACTGACGCTGAAGCTGAAGCTCTGGCCACCTGATGCAAAGAGCCCACTCATTAGACAAGACCCTGATGCTGGGAAAGACTGAAGGCAGGAGGAGAAGGGGACGACAGAGGACAAGATGGTTAGACTCAGTGGACATGAATCTGAGCACACTCTGGGAGATAGTGAAAGACAGGGAGCCTGGGGGGCCACAGTCTGTGGGGTCGCACCGAGCTGGACGCGACTCAGCAACTGAACAGCAGCGGCAGCGTGAGTATCCGGCCGGTCTCCCTGCGTGCAGCCTTAGAGAGAAAGCCGCAGGTCCTTATCATACAGGTACATTTCCTACCTGTTCCTCGGTAACCTGTACTTTGAATAAATGGACTTCCCTGGTGGCTCAGATGGTAAAGCATCTGCCTACAATGAGGGAGACCCGGGTTCAATCCCTGGGTCAGGAAGATCCTCTGGAGAAGGAAACGGCAACCCGCTCCAGTACTCTTGCCTGGAGAACCCCATGGACGGAGGAGCCTGGCGGGCTACAGTCCACGGGGTCGCAGAGTCAGACACGACTGAGCGACTTCACTGTTTGCTCTTCGCATAAGTGCGGAGTTTATTGGGTGTATCCAGCCCTGAAATGCAGGTAGCTTTACTGAACACTGCGGCAGGTGCGCGACCCAGTCTACATGTTCCTCTTTGCCCTCAGATCCGAGGATGCCTGGGAGCAAACGCGGTTAGCAGCGCGGCCTCAGGGACAGGCGTCGGCATCCTCATCAGCAACCTCAAGCAGAGCTCCACCTACGCCCACGGCTGCGAGGAGGTCTATGAGAATGACTACTGCTCCCTGGCCTGCTTCTCCACCGTGCGTATTCCTCACGGGAGGGCGGGGATCCTGCTCCTGAGCCAAACGGGGCGCCTTCTTTTCCTTTCTGTGAACACCACCCTTTCCTGCCACCGCATCACGGAATGCAGTGTTCTGGAGGCTCGTGCCCCGGGTCGGGCCAGCCTCTCTCCCCCACCTCGACCTGAGTCCCGCAAGGCTGGTGCCAGGGGCTTTGAGTAACCACCTCCTGGTTTTCGCACGGGCCATTCTGTAGGAGCTGGCCGTGTGCTGAGCGGGCGCGGCGGTGACGGCAGGGCTCTGTAAGGGAGGGGGAGTCCCGTGCTGTAAGGGGGGTCCCGTGCTGTAAGGGGGCACGCTTTCCTCCCCTGTGACCCCCACCTGCCCTTTTGGCTGCTGTTGGCTCTTGCTCAGCAGGAAGTTGTGGCGATGATCCTGTTTCTCACCATCCTGGGCTTTGGCAGCGCTGTGTCACTCACAGTTTATGGAATTGGCGAAATAATTGAAGGAAATCAGGTAGGCGGAGACCTGATATTAAATCCTAAATGATAAAAAACTTGGGCTTTGCTGCTTAAAAGTATGGCCTGGGTTTCCTGAAACATTGCTTCCAGTTTCAATATTCCATTTCTCCAAGTTTCAGTATTTTGCTTTCCGAATCTCATGTTTTGAAGGAATTAATTTATTGTAACCTCACTCATTATTAGAGAAATGCAAATCAAAACCACAATGAGGTATCATCTCCCACCAGTCAGAATGGCCATCATTAAAAGCCAACAAACAATAAATGCTGCAGAGGGTGTGAAGAAATGGGAACCAAATCTCATGTTTTGAATCAAATTTTCCACTCACAAACTTCATAGTGTTAATGTAATTCCTTTGGCTGAAGTTTAGGAAAGTAAGATCTTCATCATTTTAGGAAATGTAGATGCTTCAAAGTATTAAGCATATGTTGAGCGTAAGAGACAAGTATCCAGGGAGCACGTGTTAGAATCATTTAGCTATCTGGGCTTTTAAAATGTGTTCCTGCTCTCTCCTGGATCTCACCTCCCCACTTGCTCTGAAGCCTGTGTTTTGTTCCCTCTCTGAGTCATGACTACCAACTGCACTTCCACGTGTCTTCCCCATCTTTATACCTGTGACAAATGAGAGTTAGAAATACCTGACGCAGACACATTTACTCAGATCTTCCAGGTAAAACACACTCCCTCCATCTTTCNTTGTTCCCTCTCTGAGTCATGACTACCAACTGCACTTCCACGTGTCTTCCCCATCTTTATACCTGTGACAAATGAGAGTTAGAAATACCTGACGCAGACACATTTACTCAGATCTTCCAGGTAAAACACACTCCCTCCATCTTTCCACTCGCCTGAAGCATCCAAGTCTGCCTGCCTTTTCTGATCACTTTCCTTCAGAGATAAGTGAGATGAGCGATGTACCTACAGCACGCCAGGGCTCCCTGCGCTTCACCGTCTCCTGGAGCTTACTCAGCCTTGTGTCCATTGAGTCGGTGATGCCATCCAACCATCTCATCCTTTGTCATCACCTCCTCCTGCCTTCAGTCTTTCTCAGCATCACGGTCTTTCCAATGAGTCAGCTCTTCACACCAGGTGGCTAAAATATCACAGAGTAATGACAGGCTGTGAGATACAAACAAAGACGAGATATGCCTCTCACATAAGTGTTCTAATGGCAGAAAATCCTTAGTGATTGATAACGCTTTTTCCCCCTCACCTCATCAGATTCCAGAAGATCGTCTTTATGAAGAAGTAAATATATATTCACCGATTTACAGTGAGTTGGAAGAAAGAGAGGAGAGCACTTCTCCTGCTGATGTGTAAGAATCATGTGTCCAGAATATTCTGATTCACAGCAAAAAGCTTAGAAAGCCATGATCTCTGTGTAAGAGGCTACTGGAAAAATTCCAGTTCTTTCCATGACTTGACAAGTTTATATTATGGTTTATTCTCCAGACGGCAATATTCTACTTTTGTTTCCTCTGTTCACATAAATCCACGCCCCCCCCCATTTGTAGATAAGATAGACTCCTGTATTTCTTGTTTTCTGTTACTATGTCACACCCATCCCTTCTGGGATGTCCACCTGTAATAAGTGAGTGAAGTTGCTCAGTCGTGTCCGACTCTTTGCGACCCCATGGACTGTAGTCTACCAGGCTCCTCATTCATGGGATTTTCCAGGCAAGAGTACTGGAGCGGGTTGCCATTTCCTTCTCCAGGGTATCTTCCTGACCCAGGGATCGAACCCAGGTCTCCTGCTTTGCAGGTAGACGCTTCACCCTCTGAGCCACCAGAAAAAACAAGAGGAAGGCTGACTGAGAGCTGAGTTAAGCTTAACAGTTTGGTGATCTGTGACCTCTTTCCCACTGCAAACACCTTGAGGGCAAAGTCCGTTCAGCAAACTCGTACTGAGAACCAGCTAAGCGAGACTGATCACACCCGTCCCCTTCACACTTTGCATGCCAGTACTTCCTCCACGGTGTGTGCTCAGCGCGGGTGTATGGAGTGTAGGGGTGAGGATTCAGAGAAGGTGTATCACCAGGCTGAGTCAGAAGTCACATAGGAAAGGAGAAATTGTGGAGATGATAAGACCAAATTGACATAAATTAAGAATAGAGTCAGAAAGACTTTGTTAGACGGACGTATGAATAGAGATTCTTTAGGCATGTATTAAGCATTTTGGTGGAAACATATCAAATTAGCAATAGATATTTCCTCATTGTGTTTGGTCTTGTATGAACAAAACAATATAGTGTGCTAGAAGGACTGCTGCTCTTGTGAAGTGCACTGGAACACCAGGCCTAGTGCTTATTTATTGAGTGAGCTGTGGCAAACCCTTTAACGTTTTACTTAATCAGGGTTTTTTCATCTGTAACATTAAGATATTAGGAATAATTTACCTGCCAGCTCTAAAAGTGTGTGTGGAAACACATGCAAACACAGGATAGATTAGTATATGTGCTGCCAAAGCAAGCACCACAGTATGAAAGTGCTCTAAAAAAGAAATTATTGTGGGATCCATTCATTCATATTAATTCATGAATATTAATTCATGCTCACATACAGCAATCTCCAAATCTTAGTAGTCTCTAATGATATAAAATTTAAGTCTATTTTATCTTGAAAGTCCCACTTCAGCTTTCTCTTTCACATGCATTCTGCTTGACCGCCTCACGTCAGCATCCGGGGTTGAAACGTTCTTTCTTCCTTTCCGTTTTTGGTTGAGTCTCTCCTTTCCGTAAAGCCTATCTTAAATCCCATCTGATTCTTTAAGTTTTTCTAGTTGATTGCTTCTTTCTCTAGATGATGTTTTCTAATCGAACACACACACACACACACACACACACACACACACACACACACCTTACACTCTATAATTTTCTATAGGCAAATATTTTATGTCCCCTCAATGATAATATATTTTTTCAGAGATACAAAAATCTCAAAAAAATCTATATTTTGCCTGAATCAGCAGCACATTCACTGATACAATATTGCTCAAAATTGTTTGCAGACTGATGAATAAACAGTAGGGAGTTTTATTAAGTTACTCACTATATCTGGTGAGCTGTAAACCATAAAGGAAAAATCACTTAATGAAGAATTTAAAATGAAAGAAGAATCAATTAAGACCTGAGCTAAAATGAAGTCAGTGGAAATGAAGAGAAATGATAGTTTCTAAAAAATGGAGAAAGAGTTATTGGTCTTCCCACTAATGAGCTGAATTAAAAAATGAAACCAGAGAGGCAACCGGTTGCTTAACATGTTATGCATTCGAATCTAAGATAAAAGAATATCGGGTAATGTTGAAAGACATAGGAAGTGAGAAATACAAACTGACACGTGAGGAGTACAGACAGACCCAGATTAAGTTCAGTTTTAGATTGTCATTTTTAGGAGATTGAAGGGAAATGCAGTTTCAGATTGCCTGGTAGTACTCTGGACAGAATGCTGGTAAGGATGGATTTTGGTGACAGAGGTTTAGTATTGTGAGAGATCGGTATTAAATGAAGAAAATTAACACTCTAAGAGAATTCTATTGAGATTAAAGCAAAGCCAAGTTCGCCTTTACATGCTTGTAACCAGTAGGGACACACACATCACCAAGTGGTGGGATGTGGGGCTGGGGGTGGGGGAGGAAAGGAGAGAAAATACCTCNCTGTCTCTTATACACATCTTCTAAGAGAATTCTATTGAGATTAAAGCAAAGCCAAGTTCGCCTTTACATGCTTGTAACCAGTAGGGACACACACAT
Source organism: Neotragus pygmaeus (assembly GCA_006410875.1). Lineage (NCBI taxonomy): Eukaryota > Metazoa > Chordata > Mammalia > Artiodactyla > Bovidae > Neotragus > Neotragus pygmaeus. The sequence continues at coordinate 296,068 of SJYV01050914.1, read as the reverse complement.
CACCAAGTGGTGGGATGTGGGGCTGGGGGTGGGGGAGGAAAGGAGAGAAAATACCTCGGGCAGAAAATAAGAGAATTAGGCAGGAAAATACACTGTGAGGCTGCAGCCAGCAGGTAGCCCAAAGTAGACAGAGGTCAGACAAAGAATAAGGAACTGTCAGAGACAGTATCTGCTGACTCGAGGAAGAGACAGATCAATGGGGATAAGTCCACGTTAAGATGTAGAGATGGGACAGAGAGAACAGCAATGGTGAATGAACAAAAAGGCGCAGAGAAACTCAAAACAGGGCTGTGGTGAGGCACGAGATAGCAAGACCCCTGCAGAAACGTGGAGAGACGCCGGGCACGTGTGGTGCAAGGGGAGACGGGCCTGTGAACAGAGGGCGGCCAAGGAGAAGGAAGCACTCCAGACGAGCGTGTGTCTTCTGACATTTTTAAAGAGGAGCCAAAAACAGTTCACACTTTTAGCCTGAGTCTTGATAGAAGAGTCCTGGGGAGAGACTGAAGGATCAGCTGGGGTATTATTCATAAATTAATTAATGAAATAATTAAGTACATTTAATTTATTTGGATTGCCAAAATTAAAAACTGATAAGTAGGTGTTAATTTCCCCAGGCTATGAAAGAGACCACATAACCATGCAACCAATGATGACGTCAGTTTTTATGCTTCTCTGACCTCAGGAACCTAGATTTCCTATTTTCATTTTTTCTGAAATTAAAATTTTGTTTCCCCAAACTTGACAACAGCTTAAAAATATACTCTTTTACTGCATAGCTTGCCAAACTGATTCACTATTCATAATCATTCATAGATATAACCACACACTTTCAAGGAAAATATATTCATATCCAAACCTGGCCCACCAGGATCTCCAGCAGCTACTCTGCTTTACCTCTTATTGTATAGTATTTTACCCTGCTCTCTCCTCCACCCAGTTAATGACTGTGTATCTCTATGTACATCACACTTCTTTTTGGTCTTAAGATCATCCTGATAGTTGCTCTGTACCTTTCTGCCTTTATCATGCCCCTACTCTGGGCATACACGGAGAACGCAAGTGCAATGCTCTTCACATATTTGGTGTCTCAATTTATCTTTTTTAAAACATCAACTTAAAGGTTATTTTCGGTATTGAGATTGCCTAATGTACATGTATTCATCCAGCCTGCTTCATAATCACTTTACCCCATGATGCAATGTATTATCATGTATTATCAGTATATTTTTTATCTCCTTGATATATCCTTAATCACTAGTATTTGTTCAATAAATCAGAATCATTTAACTTGATTTCTTATCTGTGTGTGTGTATCTATGTATGTGTGTATGTGTGTGTACAGTGGGGAGGAGATTGATCAGGGATAATTGGGAATCAAAATATCAGTTCAGTGAAGCTAAGGACCAAGAACAGTTTCCAGAGTCCGCATTTTAAATAATGCTTTATCAAATGGGATAATCNCACACACACACACACACACACACACACACACACAGTACCACCACAAATCAGGGTGCAGGTGGAACAATACACTGATCTAAGAGGCCCCACCCATTGAGTTCTGCAACCTGCAGGGGCCAGGGTCCTTTTCACTACTGCCCAGCAGGTGGCAGCAAAGGAAGGGCCGTTGCCTCTGATCCAGCCCCAGAAGGCACTGGGAAGCTGGGGACTGATCGTCCATCAGGGGTATCGTGACTTAAGTAGGACGGACGCTCTGCTCAGTTCATGTGAGGCCCAGAGACAGCAGATAACATAGCATCATACCAAAGACAGGCAGTGGGAGGGATGTGCCCCGGGAACAGGCCATTTTCCGATTAGACTTTTCTGGAGCAACATTTTATTATCAGTATTTAGAATTGCTTACACATAGATGATAAAGGGTAGATGACAGTTCAGTCATTGTTTGAAAGCTTCTCCAGACTGTGTTCTTCCTTATGGCTTGCACCTGGACAGGCCACTTCCATCACCCCGTTCTTGCCACTGACAATCACTTCCAATTTACAACATGAATTTATGCATTCACCCAAGACAAAACTACAAAAGAATAGCCAGGTGGTTTTCTCAACTTGCTCAGAAAATAAATTTGAAGCCTGAGAAGGAACCAAGAGAATGTCATAACAGTCTATTATTTGAAAGGTGCTCCATCCCAGGTGGAGCTAGTGGTAAAGAACCCGCCTGCCAAATGAGGAGAGACAAGAGACCAGGGTTCAATCCCTGGGCCGGGAAGATCCCCTGGAGGAGGTGATGGCCCACTCCAGTCTGCTTGCCTGCAGAATCCCATGGACAGAGGAGCCTGGGGGCTGCAGTCCACGGGGCTGCAGTGTCAGACACCTCTGAAGCAACTTAGGACACACACACATATCATTTGAAGACTTTGCTGTAGAATTCCATTGGAAGAAGCTTGCTGGAGTTCTGTGGGGCTTTACCCCTCCTCAAGGCTAAGCTCCGTGAGACAACCTGCAGTGGGGCCACGATCGTCACCGTAGACTTGAGTCTAGCACACTGGGAGGAACCAAAACAGGCTGCGGCCGGGGCTTCTGACTCTGATGGCCAACGTCTGTTCCTATCACTGCAGGACCCATTGCCACAGCCCCAGAGGTTTGAAACAGCGCAAGAAACTGGCTGTGGCTTGACAGGCTCCCATGCGTTTAGGTCTCACAAGGCTCCAGACAAGCTGTTGGCAAGGTTTTGATCTCAACTGAGGCTCGGCTGGAGGAGTCACGCTCAAGCTTCCCGTGTTGTTGACAGAATCCAGTTCCTTGTAGCTGTGGGACCAAGGGCCCCGCATTCCTGCTGGGTGCTAGCTGGCGGTCTATGCAGGCTGTTGGCTAAGGCCGCCCTCAACACCTAGAGGCTTCCCCAGCTCCCTGCTGCGCAGAGGTCCCCAGCGTGGCTGCCTGCTTCCTCAGAGCTGGCCGTGGAGAGAAAGCGGCCCCGGGGGGCTTCCCCTGGGGCTCAGAGGTTAAGAAACTGCGTACTAATGCAGGTGACTGGGTCGGACCCCTGGTCTGGAAAGTTCCAGACGCCACAGGGCAACTGAGCCTGCAAGCCACGGCGACTGCAACAGGAGACATTAGCGCAGTGAGAACCGCGGCGAGCGAGGAGCCCCGTCAGCCGCAGCGAGCGGAGGCCGGGGCACAGCCACGGAGACGCAGCACCCTCGAAGATGAACTAAAAAAGAAAAATAACCTTCAAACTATTAATTAAATAATAATTTAATAATAAGTGAAGTGAAGTTGCTTAGTCGTGTCCAACTCTTTGCAAGCCCATGGACTGTAGCCTACCAGGCTCCTCCGTCCATGAGATTTTCCAGGCAAGAGTACTGGAGTGGGGTGCCATTTCTTTCTCCAGGGGATCTTCCCAACCCAAGGATCGAACCCTGGTCTCCAGCATTGCAGGCAGACGCTTTAACCTCTGAGCTACCAGGGAAGCCCCATTTAATAATAAGACATGATTAAAAAATAAACATAGAGAAACCAGGAAGGCAGGTGCTCGGCGCTCTGTAATATCGGAAGGCGCCCCCAGGCACACACGTCTTGACCCCTTGGCCATTCTGTACTGACTCAGGGCGAGTCCCAGGTCTTGCTGTCCGTGGTCGAGGGGAAGCTCTCACCAAAGGGCCCGAGCGCCAGGAGGCGGGCGTCATCAGAGCCACCCCAGAGGCGGTCTGCCTCCACCGAGCAGGAGAGGAGGGTCGTCCTGGAATGCGCCGCTGCAGGGAAGCCACGGGACAGAGACAGCGCCGGGTGGTCTTAGACTTTGCCTCAAAAGGACACCAGGAGGAGAAGAGCTCGAAGAGAAGGAGCCTGGAAGATGCTGACGGACACTCAGGGCGGGACGTGGGAGGAGTTGTGAGCGCTGAGCAAGTGGATTAGGATGAAGGACCGCAGCCAAGGAACCTCAGCAGCGGGGCCACGAGGCGCCGGCTCCACCAGCTGGACAGCGAGCTGCGGGAGCGGCGGCCCAGGAGACGCGGCCTGCCCCCGGCTGTCCTCCTCCCCCCGGCACTCCGCAAGGACCGGAAAGTCCTCTCGGCAAGCTAGGGACGACGGTCAAGCCAAAACCACGCTCCCCCCCATGATGGGGCTGCTGTCTCAAGCAGCTCCAGCTCCCTGTAAATAGCTGAGTTTCTAGTCTTGCAGAAGACAGTACATTTTAATGCTGAAGTGACAAGAATTCTCCACTTGCTGACAGTAACTGATCTTGGATTTTAAAGCTGAGGGGAACCACCGCACTGAGGGTGTTTGCGGAGGAGAGTGGAGGGAGAGAATGAGGCTGCTTTCTGTGGATTCTGCGAGGCCAGCTTATTCAATTACAAGCTGCAAAGATTCTGAAGACCCAAATAGGAGAAAAAACAGTATGTTATTTTTCTGTTCTTCATATTGCCTATAGTCATGCTTTAGGAATTCAGCTATTAAATTCCTTAACACTGTGTGATACTCCTTGAAAATAAAATGGGATTTTTCAAGGGTTCTGTCTTATAAAAAGAGTTCTACCCCTAAATTCCATACTTAAAGAGCCATAATTTTAAACCAGTTATAATATTATTTACTTACTTTTAAGTAACCCATTTTCTCTATTTAAATACATACATTTAAAAATAAACCAAATACCACCATGGCACATTTTTATGTAGTATTTTTTTTTACAATAAAAGGTAACCACAAATAAATGTAATTTAAATGAAAAAATCATTGTACTTTAAGTGAATAAACATCTGTAACACTACACCTAGTTGACAAATGACAAGAATAAATGTGATTATAATTGGTTAGAGGTGAAGTGATTTTGTCTGAATATTATTTACTTAAAACGAAGGTGACATTTCATAATAATGTCTTTAAAAGTTTGCCCACTTTTCTTTGGTGGCTCAGATAGTAAAAAAAAAAAAAAATTGGCCTGCAGTGCAGGAGACCTTTAATCAATACTGAAAATCTCAGATCACACGTGGAATCCGAAGCCTCGAAACATTTTAATCCTGTTATCTAATAAGATTTGACATGTGTGTCAAAGAGTCAAATAAACATCACTGCAGAGCACCCCCAATAAAGAAATAAATGAAGCTGAGTTTGTGTGTTTATACATGTGCCCAGAGAGGAGACAAACCGGAGAGCAGAGTCATTGCTCGGTGAAGGGCAAGTCAGGAGTTTGTCAACTGGGCCGGAGAAGGACACTTCATCCTGTCTATGCAGAGATGGCTGGGTGGCATCACTGGCTCGATGGACGGGAGTCTGAGTGAACTCTGGGAGTTGGTGATGGGCAGGGAGGCCTGGCATGCTGCGATTCGTGGGGTCGCAAGGGGTCGGACACGACTGAGCGACTGCACTGAACTGATGCCAGGTAAAGAGAATGAAAACTAAAGCTATGGTGGGAAATGCGAGTTGCTTAGAACCAGTCCTGTTGTGCACAGTGGATCATCATTTATCAGCTTCAGGAGGTTGAATCGGTTGTAATGCGGCATACTCAGCTTTATTTCCTAGAGATATTTACCTTTTATACTCAAAATTAATTGCTAGCCAAAATGATGGGAAACACTGACAGACAAATTTGGGGTTTTAAAATACCATTAAAATCTGACATAATACAGGTGTTGTATATTTAAAAATGAAAGATACAATTCTTCCAAGTGATGGTAAAATGGTCCCATATCTAGTCACTGCTACTAGCTTGTTTAAGAAAATACTAAGAAGTAGACTTATTAAGTCTTCAATGTTTCATTTCATAATTTTCCAAACATTTTCAACTAAATCTTCAAGGGCAGGTGATTTTGTCAGTTTCGGTCCGTTGATGCACCCAGTCATTCTCAAATGCCACAGACAGTGTGCTGTTAACAAGAGGTGTAGGTTTCCCACACTGGGAGGCGGAAGGTGAGGGTGCCGGCAGGCTTGGCGTCTGGCGAGAGCTCTCCTCTGGGTTTGCAGGTGCCAGCTTCTTGAGTCCTCTGACGGCAGAGAGAGGAGAGGGTTCTGGCCTCTTCCTGTTTGTAAGGACACTAATCACTTTGTCTAAAACCGATGGCCTTCCAAAGCTTCCACCTCCTAATACCGCCTACCGTATAAATTGGGGAGCACAAACGTTCAGTCTGTAGAACACAGCCTGGCACAGAAAAGGCACTCAAAAAAGCGAGTTGTGTGAAAAGCAGGGTCCCTTATTTTTCCATCTGGAAATTCCTTGGAGCGGTCACTGTGCCCCTACGCCTCTCGGGAAGACTTTCTGGGAAGATCCATGGCCTGACAGAGCTGCTGAGAGTGGTGTGAAGCGAGACTCCACCCTCCGCGGTTTCCCCGCCACTGTTCTGTCTGGCCTCGAGTGGACCGAAGATACAGGTGCTCAGCCTTGTCACCGTCAGGGCATTCTCACCCTTTGGCCCATTTTGCACCAGTGGATGCTCAGTCCCAGCGGCTGTGTTGATCCAGGCCATGACCAAATAGCAAGTTGTTCACATCTCACTCGGAAGGAAAGTTTCCACAAAAGACTGAGTTCAGCTGTCCCAGTCAAGATATACACGCTGCTGTATCTAAGACAGATAACCAACAAGGACCTACACAGGGCGCTCTACTGGATATTCCGTAGTGACCTAAGTGAGAAAGGGATCGGAAAGAGCAGGCGGTGCGTGCGTGTCACGGAGCCACTTTGCTGCTCACCTGACACTCACAGACACTGTTAATCAACCACACGCCCATCAGCACGAACTAAGAATTAACAACATCACACGTCCGCATGAACTAAAAGTGAACAACATCACACGTCTGCATAAACTAAAAGTGAACAACATAACACGTCGGCATAAACTAAAAGTGAACAACATGACACGTCCACATAAACTAAAAATTAACAACATAACACGTACGCATAAACTAAAGATTAAAAAAAGAAATTCAGTGCCTAATAAAATACTTAAAAAAGAGGATCGGGAAAGCAAGTTCCCAGCAGTGGCAGCGCAGCAGACTAGCTGGAGTTTGGCCCCTGGCATCCGATTACCTGAACTCAAATTTAGACTCAGCAAACTACCACACACTGGTAGTGAGTTACATATCTGATGTAACTTAGGCCAACAGTCAGGAGACGAGACTCTCCCAGTGTGGGGCTGGGGCAGAGATCCTTCCGCTTTCCCTCTGCCGCCAAGCTGTGAGATTCCAAGAAGCAGGAGGGGAAAACCCAGAAGGAGCGTCAAAATCCGGGCTTCGCGGGTGGTGTNGCCAACAGTCAGGAGATGAGACTCTCCCAGTGTGGGGCCGGGGCAGAGATCCTTCCGCTTTCCCTCTGCCGCCAAGCTGTGAGCTTCCAAGAAGCAGGAGGGGAAAACCCAGCAGGAGCGTCAAAATCCGGGCTTCGCGGGTGGTGTGACCGGGAAAGAGCCCGCCTGCCAGCGCAGGAGACGTAGACTCAGGTTCAGTCCCTGGGTGGGGAAGATCCCCTGGATGAGGCAGGGCACCCCACTCCAGTATTCTTGCCTGGAGAATCCCACGGACAGAGGAGCCTGCTGGGCTACAGTCCATGGGGTCGCAGAGTGTCGGACAGGACTGAAACGACTTAGCACACACCCAGAGACAGTAACCAAAGTCAGACTGCAAAGATGCCCTGGGGAATCACTCCCGGACAGTAGGCTCTGCATTCCCTTTTTCTAGAGAGGAAACAAATCTCAGTCACCTATGTTCAAGGTCAGTAGAAATCTGAGATGCGCGTCACTGCCAGTTAGAGGGAGGGGGTGAGAGGGAAACTGGTAAATCCCTAGGCAGGCAGTTCAGTTGCTCAGTCGTGTCCAACCCTAGACTGCACCCTCAGAGCAAACTTAACACCAGGAGGTGCTTGCCAGTGCAGAGCACCAGGAAACGGTGAAAGGACTGAGGATGTCCCAATCGATGCACAAGAGAATCACAGAGTAAGTGTGGGAAAAAAATTCCCCACAGAGACCGGAGATCAATCTAGGGACAAAATACACTTTTCTACAAAGGAGGTGGGACAAGATACTGGACACGGAATACAGAATTTTCTCAATGTTACTCTACGTCAGACTCNTGCACCCTCAGAGCAAACTTAACACCAGGAGGTGCTTGCCAGTGCAGAGCACCAGGAAACGGTGAAAGGACTGAGGATGTCCCAATCGATGCACAAGAGAATCACAGAGTAAGTGTGGGAAAAAAATTCCCCACAGAGACCGGAGATCAATCTAGGGACAAAATACACGTTTCTACAAAGGAGGTGGGACAAGATACTGGACACGGAATACAGAATTTTCTCAATGTTACTCTACGTCAGACTCGACGCTGGGCACTTTACATGTGACTTTACAGGACCTCCCTGGCAGTCTAAAGCTTAGGAATCTACCTACCAATGCAGGGGGCCTGGATTCGATTCCTGGTCAGGGAAGATTGCACCTGCCACGGAGCAGCTAAGCCCGTGAGCCACAGCTGCTGCTCGAGAGCCCACAGACCGCGACAAGAGCTGCCGCGACAAGAGAGCCCCGCGAGCTGCCTCCAGAGACAGCCTGTGCTCTCAGCAAGGCTCAGCGCTGCCGGAGCCGGCAAACGAAGGCGTGAGCCCGGGTTTACGAACGGCAGTCATGCAAACTCTGGAGACTCTGTTCTCTCGTTTAATACACGAGGAAACGGACGAGACAGTCAACTGACCTTCCTATAAACTCCTACTCAGGCTCGAAGGAGGATGGGGGCATCCCGGATGACTGAGATTCTTCTTTGGCAAATCATTCAAAGCAGATCACAGACCTGGAGAGAGGCCAGGGCCGTGAGGGTTTTCTTAGATGAAGAAGACATGGGTCATGGGGATGAAGACGATGCTGAGAAAATGGCAGACTGTCACCAAGGGGTCGGCCTGGACCTTCGGCCAAGACTTGTTCCACTTCACCAGCTTGACCTGGGATCTGGGGTGAGTTCCCTCAGCAGTACCACCTCATTTGGAGTGATTTAAAAAATGGACTAAAGTGATTAAAAATTGGACTAAAATTTTCCCCAAGCATTTTACAAGTTTCCTACGGCCCTCCTGGCTGAGACCTCTTCCTCTCTCGGGCACAGCCTTGTCAGCCCTGGGGAAGTTGAAAAGCGTGAAGCACGGCCCCTTTCAGCCGCTGTCACTGGCTGCCTGTCCCACGGTCGTCCTGACCGCTCCCTTCCTGCTCTCCGAGCAGCCTTAAAAGGAGGTGAAAGTGGCAGCGCCGGCCCCAGCGCCGCACCTGTGGCAGCCGCTCAGTCGTGTCCGCCTCTGCGACCCTGGGACTGCAGCCCCCAGGCTCCTCCGTCCGTGGGAAGCTCCAGGTAAAAGACTGGAACAGCTTGCCGTGCCCTCCTCCAGGGGATCTTCCCAGCCTGGGGATCAAACCCGGGTGCCCACATTGCAAGTGGATTCTTTACCTGCTGAGCGACCAGGGACGCCCCCGGCAATGCATACCTCCTGGAAAAGGAGCTTGCTTTCAGCCCTGATAGCTTTGTCTTTGATTCCAGTCTACTGACATCCTCCCTGAGATGTGCCTGGACTTTTCCGAGCCTGAACTTAGGAAGATATGAAGCCAGGAAATGAAGGGACATCCAAAGGAAGCAACAAGTGGGCCGTGAGACGCCATGGGTTGCTTGCACTTTGCCAACAGCTGGGACAATGGGGAAATACATCAGTTCTCCCAAGTTCAAAATTAATATCATTATTACCACAAGTTATGGAATGCCTACATTCTGTAAACTCTTTCTGTCCTCTCCCTCTAATTTTCCCAACAGCCATAGAGTGGAATTAATATTGTCTACCCACCGTGAACTTACTGATGTCCAAGCCGGTTTTAGAAAAGGCAGAGGAACCAGAGATCAAATTGTCAACATCCACTGGATCATGGAACAAGCAAGAGAGTTCCAGAAAANGCTCTCACCAGAGCACCTGATTGTCTGCAGGTTCTGGAGGGTGTGAGTGGTTTCTCTGGCAGGCCAGGGTACCTCGTGGCGGCGGTGGGAGGGGTCCCTTCCCAGCCCTTCTCCCCCACCCACCGTGGTGTCCACTGGCCCCTAGGAACCGCTTCCTGCCAGACTGAATCATTCTGTCTGACCCCCCGGGCCCCCTGGACACCCCAGCGGCACTGGCGTCCTGGGGTCCCTGTGGGCTGGGAGCGGTGGGTCTTTGTGTCACCAATATCATCTGAGCCCTACTGTGTGTGTGCTTAGTCATGTCTGAGTCGTGCGACCAGTGGTAAGTAGTGCAACCCCCTGGACTGTAACCCTCCATGCTCCTCTGTCCATGGGATTCTCCAGGCAAGAACACTGGAGTGGGCTGCCCTGCCCTCCTCCAGGGGACCTTTCCCATCCAAGGATCAGACCCACGTCTCCTGCATTAGCAGGAGGGTTCTTTACTGTCTCAGCCACCTGGGAAGCCGCCGAGCACTAAAGCTGTGTGCTTAGCTAGGTGACTGTCCCCAGGCCCTGCTCCCCGGGACATGGGGTTTCAGGCCTGAACACAGAGGAGTGCGCCGAGCCCAGCACTCAAGGAGCTGGACTGTGTGCCCGTAGCCAGACCCCCTTGAGGACGCCCCTTCATCCTCTTCAGCTCGGTGCCCTTAGACCCCTCCCATTCTCATCACTGGACCGACTCCTGCCCCTGTGCAGTCTTCAGGAGCAGGACCTGGGGGGCTTGGGAGGCTCCGCCCCCGCCTTGAGGGGCTGCCACACTTCCCTCCCTCTGCTGAGAACCCAAATCCCCAGGGTCAGGAGGTGGGGAGGCACCCAGCCCATGGCCGACGGTTGAGGGCCAGAGCCTGGCATGACATGGTTTTCCAGGGGGGTCTGCACCCCCAGCCTCTCTGCCCCCACTTGCCATGCTGGGAGCTCCTGGGGACAGAGAGGTGAGCCAGTACCTCTCAGGGCTCAGAGCCGCCTTGACTGCCCTCTGATCAGAGCTGGCCCTGAGCCCGGGGCAGAGGTGAGTGGGACAAAGGCCAGCACCCGTCCTTTTCATTGGCAGGCGTTTTATTTGTTCAGTGACTTGTCAGTTACCTCCTCATTAGTCCAAAGAGAGGAGAGAGCCTCCCCCCTTCACCAAAAGGACCCAGCTTAACACCCACCGGAGTCGGATTCCTCTGGCTTCTCAAAGTGGGAGGGGAGGGAGCTTTTTAGAGAGAAACATGGCTTTCAGAGAAAATATGTTTTGTTTTTATGCTTTCTTTAGAATTAAGAATGTCTTTTAAAGGGTTTCAAAAAGTTCCATTTCTTACGGTGCTTGGCAGGTCCTTTGAGATTTCTGATGTGGTCAGGTCTTGGGATGACCCTGCTTTGTTGTTTGTGTGTTTACTTTGATAAATCTGATGATGAACAAGCCTCTTTGGGAGAGTGTGTGGGTGATTACAGACCCTCTCACTCTCAGGTGATAAACACAGGAGTCTATAGCTCAACCCACTTTGCACAGGAAATGCATGCACATTGCTTTCATGGGGGTCATAGGTCGTGTTCCCTCTGTGCGCCTGTCTTTGGCTGACTCCCCTCCCCGCCCCCCGGCACACACATAACTACAAAGCACTGATTCTCTCTCATCTGCACTGCCTTGTCCTGGGTCTACCCTGACACTCACCATCCAACGCTGTAGTGAAGTATTTAGGCTTTGAATCTGTCTGCTCTCAGAGACGAGGACTGAAGCTTGCTCAATTTTGTGACCTCACTGTCCAGCATGGACTCTTACAGAACGCATACACAGCGTTTAAACATTTGTTGAGCACTTGGAAGCTGTGTAAATAGCTTTCTGTTGTTGTCCAGTGGTATCCGACCCTTTGCGATCCCATGGACTGTAGCACGCCAGGCTTTCCTGTCCTTCACTATCTCCTGCAGTTTGCTCAAGCTCATGTCCATTTAGTTGGTGCTGCCATCCAACCATCTCATCTTCTGTTGTCCCTTTCTCTTCCTGCCTTCAATCTTTCCCAGCATCAGGGGCTTTTCCAATGAGTTGGCTTTTTACTTTACATTTAATTGAATGTTCTAGGGGATCTTGGGGCTTCCCTGGTGGCTCAGAGGGTAAAGCGTTTGCCTGCAATGCAGGAGACCTGGGTTCAATCCCTGGGTCAGGAAGATCCCCTGGAGAAGGAAATGGCAACCTGCTCCAGTACTCTTGCCTGGAAAATCCCATGGACAGAGAAGCCTGGTAGACTACAGTCCATGGGATCGCAAAGAATAATATATACAAAACGAATACTTAAAGAACAAACTCTTTAAAAAACAATAAAAACGGTTGTCTTAAAAGAATGCCTTTGCAGAGTAATTATCAGTTTATTGTATTTCATGACGCTGATTCATTTTGGTGGGTGTTTGTTGCCCTCTAGTGGCCCTANAATAATATATACAAAACGAATACTTAAAGAACAAACTCTTTAAAAAACAATAAAAACGGTTGTCTTAAAAGAATGCCTTTGTAGAGTAATTATCAGTTTATTGTATTTCATGACGCTGATTCATTTTGGTGGGTGTTTGTTGCCCTCTAGTGGCCCTAGAGGGTTAAAGCTCGGGAAACGTTCCTCAAGATGGCCGTTCCCAGGACACGTGGGCGAGAAGGACAGAAGAGATGGGGAGAGAGACGTTTGCAGCAGGAATGGTGTGATCACCTCAAACAATAACTTGGCCTTTTAAACAGACTTCTTAATACTCTTGCTCTGTTTAGGAAACAAAGAAACAGCCCGCAGAGCCTTAGATGCTGGGGAAGCAAAAACCAGAGCTCCCTCTTCTGAGCAATGAAATTCTGAACAGCTTGGGGCCGCTTTCGGAAAAGTGCAGCCCACACCAGTGAGGAGTCCTGTCTTCTTTACCTGATGACTCATCTCCCCTCTGGATTGACAGAAAGATAAAGTTAAGATTCACTACTCGGTGTCTGCTTATTATGAACAGGTTTTGGTTCATTTTCCATTTTCTATCATGTGGGGGTCATTATTTTTAAGCGGCTTATAATTCTGGGTCTGGGGAAGTTGCTTGTGAGAAATGGAATATTTCCTGCATTATCAGTCAGCAGTGTTCCAGCCACAACTAATGATGAGCTGGTGAGCCCTGAGGGCACTCTGGAAGGAAAGAATACCTGCCCTCTAGCAGCCATCAGGCTGCAGCCCTTCCCCTGAGGCGAGCCCCAGGGAGACTCAGGACGTGAGAACACAGAGTGGTGGCCCCAGATAGCTGAGGTGCATCTCAAAGGACTGATTTCAGAGAGCCCGGACTCTTGCATCTTCCCATACACAGAAAAGTCTAAGTTCCTTAGCTTCAGACATTTGGTTTTCTTTAGTTAACAATAATCTTTTGATGTTCTGACTACCTGCCCTGAACATTCATGGGAAGGATTGATGCTGAAGCTAACGCTCCAATACTTTGGCCACGTGATGTGAAGAACTGACTCCTTGGAAAAGACCCGCATGCTGGGAAAGGTTGAAGGCAGGAGGAGAAGGGGACGGCAGAGGATGAGATGGTTGGACGGCATCACCGACTCGATGGACATGAGTCTGAGTAAGCTCCGGGAGTTGGTGATGGACAGGGAGGCCTGGCGTGCCGTAGTCTGTGGGGTCGCAAAGAGTTGGACACGACTGAGCGACTGAATTGAACCTGCCCTTTGCTGCAAAACTGTATAACCTGGCTTTCCCATCTCGCCTCCTCAGAGCGGTTCTCCCAGGGTCACTTGAGATGCTGCTTCTTGGGCTTAAGTCCTAAGAATTCCCAGCAACACACACACACACACACACACACACACACACACACACCTCTCAACTTTTCAGTTGTGAATATCTTTTAAGTCCACGCATGTGGGCCTAGATTCACACGCAGTGCAATCAGCATGTTACTGAACCCAAGCTCACTCTGCTCACTGGGAGACGAGGTGCTGAGGCAAGGAATATGACTTTATTTGGAGAACCGGCTGATTGAGAAGATGGCAGACAAACGTCTGAACACAACCATCTCACCTGGGCCTGGATGCCAGTTTCCCTTATGGATCAGCGATGGGGGGAAGGTGAGGAAACAAAGCGGAAAGGCCATCAGTCTTGTGGATATCTCCTAGAATGGCAAACCTCAGGCAGCAGGATGTTTTCCTTCCTGCCTGCCATCCACAGGTGGACAGGCTTCTGAGCAAAGGCACTTTAGCTGAACAATCAGGCAGAGAGGCAGGATTCGCTGAGGCAGGCCGTTATGTATGATTAAAGTAAGAGCAGCAACGAAAAAGCAAGTCAAACAGTTTCAACAGGGGTCAGAACTGGCTTCTCCTCGGGTGAACCAGCAGTGTGCTCTTTCCTCTGAGGACCCAGGCAGGCGGGCGAGGACAGGGAGCCCCTCACCTCCGACACAGCTTTGGGGCGGGGCTGGGAGAGCCAGAAAGGCAGAGATCACGGTAAATAACATTTCTGTGAAATGTATTAAAAGTTAAAACAAATGCAAATTATCCATGATAAGCAAAACGGTTGGTGTTTTAGGTAAAAACGGGATCAGCAGAACTGACTTTTCTCTCCACTCAGGTCTCCAGTGTGGCTGGCACAGTGCTGATTTCTCTTTGCTGTTTTTTATTAGGAAAGAGGAGCTTCCTTGGTGGCTGAAATGGTAAAGAAACTGCCGGCAATGCAGGAGATCTGGGTTCGATCCCTTGGTTGGAAAGATCCCCCGGAGAAGGGAATGGCAACCCACTCCAGCATTCTTGCCTGGAGAATCCCATGGACAGTGGAGCCTGGCAGGTTACGGTCCATGGGGTCATAAGGAGCCAGACACGACTGAGTGACTAACACCTTCACTCTACGAGTGGTTAAGGGCCCAGGCTCCATAGTGAGATAGCTGGGTTTCAAACCTGNCTTGGAGGGCGGAAACGGAACCCTGTGCACCAGGGCCCGGGAGTGAGGGGCAGCGGCCCCACAGGAGACTGGCCCAGGCTCGCCTGTAAGTGTTCAGGAGGCTCCAGCAGCCGAAACGAACGCAACATTATAAATCAACGGGACACCTGTTGAAACCACACAGTCATACTGATGCCATGACAGGCTTATATGAGGTGTACTAGGCCAAAGAGAAATCCCTGAGTCACTCTGTGGGGGCTTCCGGGATGACATGATGGAGACCCAATCAGGGAAACAACTCCACCTATTCATGAGATAAACCAATCCGCACGAAACACAAAGCCCTAAATCCGCACGCGCTGTATAACCAACCAGCTTATGCCAAGTGTCTGTCTTTGTCCTAAACCTATAAATACCCCTGTAATCCTGGGCTCGGGGCTCTTGCCTCACTCCACTGTGTTGGACGTGGCAGAGCGCCCCAACTCGAGTTAGCAATAAACTCCCTTCTTGCTTTTGCATTGCTGTGGTGGACCTGTTCTCTCAGTCTATTCGGAGACTTGGGCTCGGAGCGTAACACACCTATATGAAACCAAAGGTCTAAGTNGGAACCCTGTGCACCAGGGCCCGGGAGTGAGGGGCAGCGGCCCCACAGGAGACTGGCCCAGGCTCGCCTGTAAGTGTTCAGGAGGCTCCAGCAGCCGAAACGAACGCAACATTATAAATCAACGGGACACCTATATGAAACCAAAGGTCTAAGTGGTAACAGAATAAACATACATGGTATGTGAGAATACAGTGAGGCAGAGGCACCAACAGATTCCAGCCCTAGTCTCAGGCTTAGAGCCAAGCATAGACTGTAGCCCTTGGCTACGAGAACTGACAAATATAGGAAGGAATCCAGAACCACAAAGACTTTTTCTAAAACCTTTAAGTTGAAGGTCAATTTTTAAAAATTTCTTTCGAATTTTACTTTTTAATTTTTATTGTGATAAGAGCATAGAACATGAGCTCTTTGCAAGANTGAGAACTGACAAATATAGGAAAGAATCCAGAACCACAAAGACTTTTTCTAAAACCTTTAAGTTGAAGGTCAATTTTTTAAAATTTCTTTAGAATTTTATTTTTTAATTTTTATTGTGATAAGAGCATAGAACATGAGCTCTTTGTAAGAGAACTTTAAATGTACAGTACAGTATTGTTATCTATAGATAAGATGTTGTACAGCAGATCTCCAGAGCTTATCTTGCATAACTGCAACTTTACACATCTTTTACATCAACTCCTCATTTCCTGGAAACCACCATTCCATTCTAGTGCTGGCTTTTATGAGTCGGAGTATTTTAGATACCATATATAAGTTGAATTGTGCAGTTTTTGTCCTCTGTGACTGGCTTACTACACTTAGNAGTAGTGTAGCCTTAAACTCCTTAAAAACACTTCTAAATGTTACTCTCAGAAGGTAATTGAATAGACGTGGCACCACAGCGGGGCAAAGATATTCACCGTGGCATCACTCATAATGGTAATTGTTCATAATGGGCTTCCCAGGCGGCTCAGCTGGTAAAGAATCGGCCTGCAATGCGGGAGACCTGGGTTCAATTCCTGCTTTGGGAAGATCCCCTGGAGAAGGGCATAGCAACCCACTCCAGTATTCCTAGCAACCCACTCCAGTATTCCAGCCTGGAGAATTCCATGGACACAGGAGCCTGGCAGGCTGCAGTCCACGGGGTCACAAAGAATCAGACACGACTGAGCAACTAAGCACAGCACAGTACTGGAGCTTCAGCTTCAGCGCCAGTCCTTCCAGTGAATAGTCAGGACTGATCACCTTTAGGATGGACTGCTTGGATCTGCTTGCAGTCCAAGGGACTCTCAAGAGTCTTCTCCAACACCACAGTTCAAAAGCATCAGTTCTTTGGCACTCAGCCTTCTTTTATAGTTCAGCTGTCACATCCATACATGACCACTGGAAAACCATAGCTTTGACCGTATGGACGTTTGTTGGCAAAGTAATGTCTCTGCGTTTAGTATGCTGCCTAAGTTTGCCATTGCTTTTTTTCCAAGAAGCAAGCGTCTTTTAATTTCATGGCTGCAGTCACCATCTGCAGTGATTTTGGAGCCTAAGAAAATAAAGTCTGTCACTGTTTCCACTGTTTCCCCATCTATTTGCCATGAAGTGATGGGACTGAGCCAGAACTGTGTCTGAGTGTCTCCTGAGCAGGTCTGGGTCAGCAGTGGCCTGCCGTGGGGTAGGGGCTCTGGGAGCAGCAGGCCTGGGTGTGGCATAAGCCCTCTTGGAGGAGGTCACCATTAACCCCACCATAGAGCTGCCAGAACTTAGACAGGACTTGGAAATGGACTCTTGGAGGGCGGAAACGGAACCCTGTGCACCAGGGCCCGGGAGTGAGGGGCAGCGGCCCCACAGGAGACTGGCCCAGGCTCGCCTGTAAGTGTTCAGGAGGCTCCAGCAGCCGAAACGAACGCAACATTATAAATCAACGGGACACCTGTTGAAACCACACAGTCATACTGATGCCATGACAGGCTTATATGAGGTGTACTAGGCCAAAGAGAAATCCCTGAGTCACTCTGTGGGGGCTTCCGGGATGACATGATGGAGACCCAATCAGGGAAACAACTCCACCTATTCATGAGATAAACCAATCCGCACGAAACACAAAGCCCTAAATCCGCACGCGCTGTATAACCAACCAGCTTATGCCAAGTGTCTGTCTTTGTCCTAAACCTATAAATACCCCTGTAATCCTGGGCTCGGGGCTCTTGCCTCACTCCACTGTGTTGGACGTGGCAGAGCGCCCCAACTCGAGTTAGCAATAAACTCCCTTCTTGCTTTTGCATTGCTGTGGTGGACCTGTTCTCTCAGTCTATTCGGAGACTTGGGCTCGGAGCGTAACACACCTATATGAAACCAAAGGTCTAAGTGGTAACAGAATAAACATACATGGTATGTGAGAATACAGTGAGGCAGAGGCACCAACAGATTCCAGCCCTAGTCTCAGGCTTAGAGCCAAGCATAGACTGTAGCCCTTGGCTACGAGAACTGACAAATATAGGAAGGAATCCAGAACCACAAAGACTTTTTCTAAAACCTTTAAGTTGAAGGTCAATTTTTAAAAATTTCTTTCGAATTTTACTTTTTAATTTTTATTGTGATAAGAGCATAGAACATGAGCTCTTTGCAAGAGAATTTTAAATGTATAATACAGTATTGTTATCTATAGGCAAGATGTTGTACAGCAGATCTCCAGAGCTTATCTTGCATAACTGAAACTTTATGCATATTTTACATCAACTCCTCATTCCCTGGAAACCACCATTCCATTCTAGTGCTGGCTTTTATGAGTCGGACTATTTTAGATACCATATATAAGTTGAATTGTGCAGTTTTTGTCCTCTGTGACTGGCTTACTACACTTAGCCTTCCCTAAGAACAGTCTTAAAAAAGAAGGGAATTCTGCACGATGTGTCAATACGAATGAACCTTGAGAGACTGGTTCCTAAGAGTGGCCCCAGCAGATAATCATGGGACTTTATTCAAAGTGTGACCTGAAAGAAAGACAATGTTGTTCGGAGAACAGCTCTGGGAGCACCCAGAGGCAGCAGGGCTGCTGAGCTGGTGGGCAGCAGACAGCTCTCTCCCTGAGTCCACACTGGAGCCGCCAGTGTTAGGATGAAAGAAAGGGAAAGATAAGGACGAATGTGGTCCCGAGAGGAAAATCGGGTCAGATGGCCTCGGTGCAGACACTTTCCAGTTATGCAAATACAAGCCTGCACTAGTTATGTTGGCTATACGATGGCAGGCTAAATACTTTGCATGACACTTTCATTTAATGAAAACTGCTTGAACTTATTATCCCTAAGTTTCTAAACGTATGAAGTGGATTTAATAACATCTAAGTTGTTATAAGGGTTACAGCTACTACGGCCCAGTGCCCAGAACTCAGCGGGAGTTAAATGAAAGTGCTCTTGTTGACAATTACTAAACTAACAGGGACAGGGGGTTGTTCTGCGTGCTGCTGCCGCGGTCCTGTCTGGCTCTTTTCGACCCCGTGGACTATGCGTAGCTCGCCAGGCTCCTCTGTTCGTGGGATTTCTTTCTGGCAAGAACAGCTCGACTGGGTGCCAATTTCTCCTCCAGGGGATCAACCCCACCCAGCGATTGAATGCACAGATTTCTTACCACCAGCACCACCTGGGAAGCCCCCGTTCTAGGTGAGATAAGTCATTTGCTGAAAAGGATGTGGAATAGGATCGATCAACATCTTAAAGGACAGAAAATAAGACTACGCCGGAAGACTGGGAAGAGGAGACGCAGCGGAAACTCACAACGGGGGTGCTCCTCTCCTGGTCCCGACCCTGGGCCTCCGCTGCAGGGGCCTGGGTCCGCCCCGGGTGCTGCGAGGTCTGGCCGTGCCAGACCGGGCGATGTGGCTGGGAATGCTCCACGGTGAAGCCGAGGTTCAGAGGGGTGAGGAAGAGGGGTGAGAGCGGGGGTGGCTGGAAGGAGAGTGAAGCGGGTGCGGAGCGAGCTCCCTGCGGGCTGTCTGCCTCCACACCGTGCGGCTCCTCAAAACGAGTCCAGCTTCTCCCCGCGCCGCGCGTCCCGTCCACAGTGACAGCTCGCGGCAGGCTTGCTACCGGCACCTGCTCCCCGTGCTCAGTTTGGTTCCTAGAGGACAGCTCACCTCTCGGACAATGGGGAAAAATCCTAAGCTCCCGCAAAGTCTGGTTTCCTATCTTTAAGTCAAACCTTGGGTCCCACCTGGGTTCACTTCTTTTTCCAGCATCACCAGCACCATGCCGTCACCGCTCCAGCTCATGACCGACCGAGCCTTTGACGCCTTCGCTCCAAAAGGCGTCATTATTTCCAAAAGAGAGAAGCCGGACAGGTCTACCGGAAAGATGACCTGCCAGAAGGTCTGCCAAAGAAGCCACAGTTCTGGAGTAAGTCCATCTCCTTCCAGGGGAACCGTGGGGAAAATGTTACGAATGTATCCAGACCGCAATCTGCAGTGGACCTGGGAGAATCTTTCTTTTCACCCCCCTGACTCCAGGCTTACTGGGACATGAAACGGAGCTTTATAGGAAGGCAGCATCTTCCTCAGGCCCTTCTGCAAACTAACGGAAACCACTAGATCTTTTCCACCAGAAATCTACACGATAAATACTCTTATAATTTATATTTAGTATAGTAGAGACTTAGAATTTAACCATTTGATTTTACTCAGTATGTTTCAACTTGATTTTATTTTGAGCATATTTCTTAAACATTTTGAAATGAGACAATCCAGAGTAATCTCACTGTTCATTTTCTCCCGTTCACGAGAGGAACTATGAGACACCCAGATGTCCTAGGTCACCACCCTTCATATTCAGGACTGAATTCCCACATGCTCCTTAATATCGCCTTTAGACACCTAACTCCCACTCATCCCCAGATTTGGAAATCTGCCGAAAATCGGAATTCCGAGTTAGTTAACAGCATTATAGAAGGGGACTGCAGAGGGTGAGATGGCTGGATGGCATCATCAACTCGATGGACATGAGTCTGAGTGAACTCCGGGAGCTGGTGATGGACAGGGAGGCCTGGCGCGCTGCAATCCATGGGGTCGCAAAGTCGGACACGACTGAGTGACTGAACTGAGCTGACAGCATTATGGCACTTCCCAGGTGGCGCTAGTGGTAAAGAATACTCCTGCCGTGGCAGGAGATGCAAGACACGCGGGTTCGATCCCTGGGTGGGGAAGATTCTCTGGAGAAGGAAGTGGGAACCCACTCCAGTATTCTTGCCCAGAAAATTCCATGGACAGAGGAGCCTGGCGGGCTGCAGCCCACGGGGCTGCAAAGAGTTGACACGACCAAGTGACTGACCGCGCGCAGCTCACACACAGCACAACAGCACTATATTCTTTATCCCTCAATTTTTTTCTCAAAGCCTCTTCTGAGGGCTTGTGCAAACAGAAATCTTGTTCCCAAGGGCACAGTTTCCACCAACACACTCACTGCTAGGCATGGAAATGAAGGCAGCATCTTCCTAGCTTCTCGTGGAGACTTCTAGATCAGTCTTTTCCTCTCATTTCTAAAAACTTCTACTCTAGAATCTCATGTCATCCTGGCAGGTTATTCACTCCAACTTTTAACAAAAGACAATGCAATTGTCCTTTTCATTTATTAATTGAAAAAATCTTAATTTCAGTCTCTCACCCAAAAAAGATATTTTTGAAATGTTAGTTGTGCTTTCAACACTGGAAAAGAACAATTATTTCAAGCAGTTGTAGACAGTCATGAACTTCAAAAGGTATTTGTTAAAGGTAATTCTAATATTAGGAATCATTAAGAATTGATAAAATAAAATTTTAAGAAGATTGAGTTTAGTTTTAAAAAAACCTAAGAATAATCACTGTCTTAGAAAATAACAGTAAATGATATACTGAAAAGTTTGAAACATGATCTTCTTTAGGATAACTGTCTGATGAATACATTGCTTGAAAATAAAACCAACAAATGTTTATTATTCTACTATCATTTACCAGTAGTCACTCTTAATTTACTTCTTTCAAATAGCTGGTTCTGAGCTGACTTGCCTTTCTCCTTGTTTTGCCCGTGCAGCCTATAATCTAGCCTACAGGTAGCCTAGAATCACAAACACATTTCACCACTTGCTTCAGCAATCAATAAGAGATATGTTTTTCATTCATACATTCACCTATCATTTATTGAGCACCTGCAATGTGCCAGCTACTATTTTACACACTTGAGTTAATCAGTGAACTATACACTTAAGAGTTTTTCTTTTTTTTAAGCCCCATTCCCATATTCATTGAATGAATTGGAGAGACAAAGACAAATTTCAGTGAATTCCCACTTCTTTCACTCTCCCAGGTAATTCAGTCTTTCCCTTTAAGATTTTGACTGTTCAGTCACTATCACTCCACACAGTAGAGTTTCTATCATAGTTCAGTTCAGTTCAGGCGCTCAGTCGTGTCTGACTCTCTGTGACCCCATGAATCGCAGCACGCCAGGCCTCCCTGTTCATCACCANTCTATCCCATCTCCTAACCTAGGTCTTTCTTTGCTTACACTCACCAGAATTAAGTGTACTCGGAAGTTCAGTATTTTTGAGACCAAGAGTAGTAACCAAAGTGGGGGGGGGGGTGCAGTGGCAATGACTTACATGATTTTTCTTCTATCATTAAGAAAGAAAGAAAAAGGAAAAAAAAAAAAATTTCCCCAGCAAGATTAAAACTCACTCTGTGGAATTATCTTCAGACACTGAGTAGAGGAAGTGATTACTAAGAATAATCACTGGGACTTCCCAGTGGCCCAGTGGTTAAGAATCCACCTTGCAATGTCAGGGACGTGGGTTCAATTCCTGGTCAGGGAATTAAAAGCCCACATGCCACGACTAGAGAATTCCATGGGCCACAATAAAAGATCTCACATGATGCAATGAAGACCCAATGCAGCCAAACAAAGAACTATTTAAAAAAGAGAGAGAGAATAATCACTCCCTCTCTGTCCCAGGTGTTTGTGTAACTTCACTCCTGAAAGTGTAGAAGATGAGACGTTCTCCCTGCACTGACCACCTTCTCATTAATGTCCACCAACACCACCACCAAACACTAGGATCCAAATGCTTTTATATTTTATCTCATTTAATTCTCACACCAACTCTCCATGAGATACGTATTATTCAATTCAGTTCAGTCACTCAGTCATGTCCAACTCTGCAACCCCATGGACTGCAGCATGCTAGGCCTCCCTATCCATCACCAAGTCCCGGAGTTTACTCAAACTCATGTCCATTAAGTCAGTGATGTCATCCAACCATCTCATCCTCTGTTGTCCCCTTCTCTTCCCGCCTTCAATCTTTCCCAGCATCAGGGTCTTTTCAAATGAGTCAGTTCTTCCCATCAGGTGGCCAAAGTATTGGAGCTTCAGCTTCAGCACCAGTTCTTCCAATGAATATTCAGGACTGATTTCCTTTAGGATGCACTGGTTGTACCTTCTTGCAGTCCAAAGGACTCTCAAGAGTCTTCTCCAACATCACAGTTCAAAAGCATCAATTCTTCGGTGCTCAGCTTTCGTTATAGTCCAACTATAACATCCACACGTGACTACTGGGAAAATCATAGCCTTGACTAGAGGAACCTTTATTGGCAAAGTAATGTTTTTGCTTTTTAATATACTGTCTAGGTTGGTCATAACTTTTTTTCCAAGGAATATCTTTTAATTTCATAGCTGCAGTCACCATATGCAGTGATTTTAGAGCCCCTCAAAAATAGTCTCTCACTGTTTCCACTGTTTCCCCATCCATTTGCCATGAAGTGATGGGACTGGATGCCATGATCTTAGTTTTTTGAATGCTGAGCTTTAAGCCAACGTTTTCACTCTTTCACTTTCATCAAGAGGCTCTTTGATTCTTCTTCACTTTCTGCCATAAGGGTGGTGTTATCTGCATATCTGAAGTTATTGATATTTCTCCCAGCAATCTCGATTCCAGCCTGTGCTTCCTCCAGCCCAGCATTTCTCATGATGTACTCTGCATAGAAGTTGAATAAGCAGGGTGACAATACACAGCCTTGATGTACTCCTTTTCCTATTTGGAACCAATCTGTTGTTCCACGTCCAGTTCTAACTGTTGCTTCCTGACCTGCATACAGATTTCTCAGGAGGCAGGTCAGGTGGTCTGGTATTCCCATCTCTTTCAGAATTCTCCACAGTTTGTGGTGATCCACATAAGTCAAAGGCTTCAGCATAGTCAATAAAGCAGAAATAGATGTTTTTCTGGAACTCTCTTGATTTTTTTGATGACCCAACAGATGTTGGCAATTTGATCTTTGGTTCCTCTGGCTTTTCTAAATCCAGCTTGAACATCTGAAGTTCACAGTTCACATANAAGAGGCAGGTTAGGTGGTCTGGTATTCCCATCTCTCTCAGAATTTTCCACAGTTAATTGTGATCCACACTGGAATACTAGAAGTCAACATGTAGTTAAGAAGCATTTTTCTGAAAGTTGCATTTGTGTTCTCATAGTAGTTAAGTTTGACTTCTAAGAATGTCTTTCTTTATAGTTGTATATATGCCTAATCATTTAACCCTTATAAACACATGCTACATGCAGATAGTTTTCCTGTGTACACACACTTCTTTTTACAATATATTTGACTTATAATATTTTGTTAGTTTCAGGTATACAGCAAAGTGATTCAGTTATATATAAATATTTATATTTTTCAATTATAGGTTATTGTTATTTACTGAATATAGTTCCCTTTGCTTATCTATTTTACATATAGTAGTTTGTATCCATTAATCTTATACTCTTATTTGTCCTTTCCCCTCTTTCTCCTCTAGTATTCATGTATTTATTTTCTATGTCTGGGAGTCTGTGTTTTATAAATGAGTTCTTCATTTGTATATTTTTTTAGATATCACATATAAGTGATGTCATATGATATTTTTCTTTCTCTGTCTTAATTCACTTAGTATGATATTTTCTAGGTCAGTCTATGTTGCTGCAAATGGCAATACTGATTGTGTGTGTGTGTGTGTGTGTGTGTGTGTGTNCGCTCTCCTCTTTCACTTTCATCAAGAGGCTTCTTAGCTCCTCTTCACTTTCTGCCATAAGGGTGGTGTCATCTGCATATCTGAGGTGATTGATATTTCTCCCAGCAATCTTGATTCCAGCTTGTGTTTCTTCCAGCCCAGCGTTTCTCATGATGTACTCTGTATAGAAGTTAAATAAGCAGGGTGACAATATACAGCCTTGACATACTCCTTTTCCTATTTGGAACCAGTCTGTTGTTCCATGTCCAGTTCTAACTGTTGCTTCCTGGCCTGCATACAGATTTCTCAAGAGGCAGGTTAGGTGGTCTGGTATTCCCATCTTTTTCAGAATTTTCCACAGTTTATTGTGATCCACACAGTCAAAAGCTTTGGCATAGTCACTAGAGAAGAAGTAGATTTTTTTCTGGAACTCTTTTGCTTTTTCCATGATCCAGCGGATGTTGGCAATTTGATCTCTGGTTCCTCTGCCTTTTCTAAAACCTACTTCACACTTTTTAAGAAACAGAGATGATAATATTTTTATAGCGTTTGGCACATAGTTAGAACTTAATAAATAGCATCGTGGTCACTGTTTTCATCGCTATTGATGTGAGGCTATCCTTCAGACAGAAATACAACGAAAGTGTAGGAAAAGAGTGTGATTATGATATAAGCATTAGAGAGATAGGGGCATATCTGAGAGCATTTGTAAAGCTAAAATCATATGATAGAGGAAGGAAACACCTGAGAAGAAGCCCCTGACCTTCCAGATCTCTTTCCATCTTTGTCCAAATGTTCGGCTTATGTTGACTTGTAGCCATGGAATCATCTAGAAAAGATCTGATTGGCATGAGTATTTTTGGAAAATAGTGTTTTGTATGTAAGCTGAAGGTGAGCTTTCTCAGTTCTGCTTGTCCCAGGGTATTTCACCATCTCCAATTTCTCTCACTTTGTAGGGAGTATCTCCATCAACAGTTGTTGATTAAATTCCCCTCAATTAAAAAAATGATAGCAAAGACAAATGAATGGAAAGACATTCTTTAATCATGGCCTGAAAGACTTATTATTATTGAGATTATTACATAAAATGATACATAGATTCAATGCAATTTCCACTAAAACCCCAATGACTTTTTTTTTTTTGCAGAAATAAAAAACCCATTCTAAAATTCATGTGGAATGTTAATGGGCCCCAAATAGCTTAAATAATTTTTAAAGGGCAAAGCTAGAGACTTATACTTCCTGATTTCAAAGTTTACTACAAAGCTGAAGCAATCAAAATATTGTGTCTTGGCTTATGGAAAGAAATATAAATAACAGTGACTAGAATAAAAACCCCACAATAAACCCCTTCATATATAGTTAAATGATTTTGACAAATGTTCTAGAGCCATTGAGTGGTAGAAAGGACTCTTTTCAACAAATGGTCCTGGAAAAACTGGATGTCTACATGCAAAAGAATGAAATTGGTCCTATATCATATACCATATTTAAAAATTAATGCAAAATGGATTCAAAACCTAAATATAAATTATAAAAGTACTGAGGGAAAGGATATGGTGATGCTTTCTTGTATACGACACAAAAAGCATAGGTAACAAAAGAAACAAATACATCAATTGGACACTACCGATATGTAAGCTTTGTGTAAAATTCCAAACTAACGAGAGAGAAAAGGCAATCCACAGAATGGGATAAAGTATTTGCAAATCCTATAAGAGATTAATATCCAGAATACACAAAGAACTCCTAAAACTCAGCAACCACCACTGCAATTAAAACCTGGGCAAAGTAGCTTCCCCAACTGTACAGGACACAGCCAATGAGACCCATTTACTTATCTTATCCAAAGTACTGAGTCATAAGCTACATCACTGTAGAGGCTAGGGGAGTGGCAGATAGAACTCCTGGATAGCATTAAAGAGACACAAATCCTAACCACATCAGGGACTGCATCAAGAAGCCCACCCAGGAGTCCCTGGCGATGCCTCGCCCGCGGATCGCCCCAGCTCAAGCACTCTGTTTGCCTTACTCATGTACTACCACACCCCGTGTCTGGCTCCTGGTGCACATTCCTGATGGGACTAGCGTGAGCTCTGGCAGATAGATAGTGGGGCTCACAGAAAACCAGACTGACTCTGCAGACCAGGGAGAGACCAGAAACTTTAGGTGTTTTTTTCCTTTAAGTTTTAAGTCTGTCCTAGGTTAAGCAAAGAGGTGGCTGCCAGCACCTGTGAGTATATTGCAGCATTGAGGGAAGGCCTATGAGCTTAAGAATTCAGCCAAAAGAGAGAGTAGGAAGCTTGGAGCAGATGTAGTCAAAGAATCTGATAAACCCTGAGAATTTCTAGCAGGATGATGGAAGGTATTTCTCTCCTAAAAGTGAAAGTCACTCAGTCGAGTCGGACTGTTTGTGACCCCGGACTATACAGTCCATGGATTTCAAGTCAGTTATAAAAGACAAGGAGGTAACTACTACTTTAAATGTAAAGACATCAATGCAAGACTTGAAGGGACATTAAAAAATCAAGGAAACATAACACTAAAGGATCACAACAATTTTCTAGTAACTGAATTCAAGGAGAGGGAGATCCCCAGTTCATCAAATAAAAGAATTCAAAAGAATTCTTTTAAGGAAGCCCAATCACACACAAGAAAACAATTCAGTGAAATCAGGAAACAGTTGATGAACAAAATGAGAAGCTTAACAAAGAGGTAGAAATCATAAAATAGAACCAAACAGAAAATCTGGAGCTGAACAATTCAGTAAGTAAAGGAAAAATACAATAGAGAGCACTAACAGCAGGATGAATTAAGCAAAAGAAAAGTATGTATGAATTAGAAGATAGGACCTTTGAAATTATCCAGTAAGAGAAGAGAAAAGAATGAAAAGAAAAGAAAAAGCTACCTTGTCTAAATGGACTTCCCTGGTGGCTCATACGGTAAAGCGTCTGTCTACAATGTGGGAGACCTGGGTTTGATCCCTGGGTTGGGAAGATCCCTTGGAGAAGGAAATGGCAATCTCCTCCAGTACTATTGCCTGGAAAATCCCATGGACAGAGGAGCCTGGTATGCTACAGTCCACGGGGTCGCCAAGAGTCGGACACGACTGAGCGACTTCACTTTCTTTCACCTTGTCTATAGGACAACATCAAAAGAAAGTTTGTTAATTATTGGAATCCTAGAAAAAGACAAGAGAAGCAGGAAGAAAGTTTATTTAAAGAAATAATAGTTGAGAACTTCCCAAATCTAAAGAGAGATTTGGATATCCAAGTTAATGAAGCTCACAGATCACCAAACTATTTCATATGAATAGATCTGTACCTTTAAATGATATATTAAAGGAACTTAATAGATACATACAGAATGTTCCATCCAAAAGTAAAAATGCATATTTTTCCTCAGAGTGCACTTGGCCAAAATATATGTCTTAATAATTGTAACAATACTGAAATCAGATCAAGCATTTTTTAATTAATTATTTATTGGCTACACCATGCAGCATGTGGGATCTTAGTTCTCTAATCAGGGATTGAATCTGTGCCCCCCTTCACTGGAAGTGAGGAGTTTTAACCACTGGACCACCAGGGAAGTCACAGATCAAGCATCTTTGCTGATATGAATGGTATAACTAGAAATCAATTATAAGAAAGAACTGAAAAATTCATAAACGTGAGGATTAAACATGCTACTGAATAACGAATGGGTCAAGGAATAAGTCAAAAGAGAAACAAACAAATACGTTGAGACAAATGAAAATATACCAAAATCATGTAATGCAGTGAAAGTAGTTCTATTAATACAAGGGAAGTTCATAGTGGTAAATGATTACACTAAGAAATAAGAAAGATCTCAAATAAACAAACTAACTTTAGTTTCTTTTAAGAAACTAGAAAAAGAGCAAACAGTCCACAGTTAGTACACTAGAAGGAAGGAAATAAAGATCAAAATGAAAATTAATGAAATAGAGACTAGAAAGACTACAGAAAAGATCACTAAAAGTAAGGTTACAAAGTTGGCAAATATTTTGCTGAATTCACCTAGGAAAAAAGAGAAAATTCAAATAAAATTAGAAATGAAAAGAGAGGGATTTCCCTGGTGGCTCAGTGGTAATGCAGGAGACACAAGTTCGATCCCTGGTCTGAGATGATCCCACATGCTTTGAAGCAACTAAGCCCATCCGCGACAACTATTGAGCCTGTGCTCTAGAGCCTGGGAACCACAACTGCTGAGCCCACACACCCTACAGCCCCTGCTCTGCAATAAGAGAAACCACCACAATGAGACACCCAAGCCCCGCAACTAGAGGGTAGTCCCTGCTTGCTGCAACTAGAGAAAAGCCCACACAGCAATGAAGACCCAGCACAGCCAAAAGAAATCAATAAAAAATTAAATTATTTTTTAAAATAAATTATTAAAAAACAGAAATGAAAGAGATGTTACAGCTGATACTATAGAAATGCAAAGGGTCACAAGAGACTACTATGAACAACTAGTAACCAATAAATTGGATGACTTAGAAGAAACTGATAAATTCTTAAATACACACTTCTACCAAAACTGAGTCAGAAAGAAATAGAAAATATGAAGGGGAAAAAAAGTTATGAGTTTGAAATTGAATAATTAATCGGAAACCTCCCAACAACAAAAGTCCAGGACTAGACAATTCACTGATGGATTCTACCAAATCTTTTTCAAACTCTTCCAAAAAAAATCAAAGAGGAGGAAACACTTTCAAACTCATTTTATGAGGCCAGCAATACCATGATACCAAAACCAGACAAGGACAGTACCAGAAAGTAACAATACTGGTCAATATCCCTGATGAATATAGAAGCAGAAATCCTCAACAAAATATCAACAAATAGAACTCAACGTACATTCGGGCTTCCCTGCTGGCTCAGTGGCAAAGAATCCGCCTGCCAGTGCAGGACACACGAGTTTGATTCCTGGTCCAGAAGGATCCCTCATGTCACAGGGTAGCTAAGGCTGTGTACCACAACTACAGAGCCTGTGTAGCTGCAACTGCTGAAGCCTGAACGCTCTAGAGCCTGTGCCCTGCAATAAGAGAGGCCATTGCCAGGAGAAGCCTGCATACTGCAACTAGAAAGTGGTCACTGCTCCCCGCAACTAGAGAAAAGTCCACACAGCAACAGAGACTCAGTATAGCCAAGTAAATATAATTACATTTAAAAATCCCAATACATTAAAAAGATCATATACCAGGGAGATGTGGCCAAGATGGCAGAGTAGGAAGCCCCTTAGCACACCTCTTCTCATAGGCACAGGAAAAGCACATCTACAGAGCAACTGTCTATAAGAACAACCTGAGGTCTAGCAGAAAAGATTTTCCATAACTAAAGATATAAAGAAGGAATTATGAGATGATACAGTACAGCCAAGATACACATCACCTGGGTAGATGACAACAAATGAGAATATCACAACTGCAGACATTTTCCCCAGTGATCAAGGAGACTGAGCCTCATGCCACGCTCCCTATCCTGGGGTTCCTGCACCAAGACAAGCCCCAGGAATGTCTGGCTTTAAAGGCCAAGGGGGCTTGTGTATGGGAAAGCCAGAAAACCAGAGGGCTGTACAAAGCATAAACTATTCTTAAAGGGCATGCATAAAATCTCACACTGAGTCACAGTAGAAAGAAGCTTGAGTCAGATCCATTTGCTGATCTTAGCACCCTTGAAAAGCAGGAGAAAACTGGAACTCCCTTTGGGAACACAGATGCTGACAGCACTCTTCTGTGGGGAGCCCATTCTACTATGGGGATGTTTATGCTGGCAAGCACCATTTTGGAGTTCTCCCTCTAGCCTATTAGTGCCAGAGGTTTACACATCCACCAGTAAGCTGGCACCAGCACTGCGACTCCTTGGACTGCACAACTAGCCAAGCTGGGACATGGGCCTACCCGCCAACGGGCTGAAAGCAGCGCTGTAACTATACTTACTGCAAAGCCACTATGGTGGGACCTGCCCACCAGCAGGTCATGACACCCCAGGACCCTCCAAGCTACACAGGCAGCTGAACTAGGACTCACCCACCAGTGAGCTGGCAGTCACTGCATGAGTCAGGGCCTGGCCGTCAACTAAGCCTGGGGCCAGCCATGCCTAATAGCTCTCCCAGATTAGTTGGCCCCAACACAATAGAAGGATCCATACAGCAGTCCATATAGGGGCCACCCTAGCGGGTATAGCTCTGGAAACAAGAGCGGAGTGTGCTGCTGGGCCCCACAGGACATCTCCTATATAAGGTCACTTCTCTAAGATCAGGAAAAGTTACTGACCTATATAATACATAGAAATAAACAGAAAATTAAGCAAAATGAGGAGACAGGAATATTGTCTACATGAAGGAACAAGGCAAAACCCCAGAAGAAGAACTAAGTAGAAATAAAGAATCTATCCAATAAACAGTTCAGGATGACAATCATAAAGATATCCAGTAAACCCAGGTGAAGAATGAACACAGTGAGAAGTTTAATAAAGAGCTCAAAAAACCTCAAATAGCCAAAGCAATCTTGAGAAAGAAGAATGGAACTGGAGGAATCAACCTGCCTGANTTATTGATATTTCTCCCAGCAATCTCGATTCCAGCCTGTGCTTCCTCCAGCCCAGCATTTCTCATGATGTACTCTGCATAGAAGTTGAATAAGCAGGGTGACAATACACAGCCTTGATGTACTCCTTTTCCTATTTGGAACCAATCTGTTGTTCCACGTCCAGTTCTAACTGTTGCTTCCTGACCTGCATACAGATTTCTCAGGAGGCAGGTCAGGTGGTCTGGTATTCCCATCTCTTTCAGAATTCTCCACAGTTTGTGGTGATCCACATAAGTCAAAGGCTTCAGCATAGTCAATAAAGCAGAAATAGATGTTTTTCTGGAACTCTCTTGATTTTTTTGATGACCCAACAGATGTTGGCAATTTGATCTTTGGTTCCTCTGGCTTTTCTAAATCCAGCTTGAACATCTGAAGTTCACAGTTCACATACTGTTGAAGCCTGGCTTGGAGAATTTTGACCATTACTTTGCTAGTGAGGTGAGTGCAATTGTGTGGTAGTTTGAGCATTCTTTTTTTTAGTTTTTCTAGTCCCCCGGTCCTGGACGCAGGACCCTCAGCCTGAGCTGAGGATTGGTGACTGATCACCTCCTCTTGGCAGAGAAGTCGAATTCTGCTTCTAGTCTGGTCTGATTTCTGGTAGGGCCGAGTTCCAGTCCTCCCTTCTCTGGAGGCCCAGGGGAAAGTCTCATAACGCCTGGGCATCTGTAGGTGGAAGGAGACGTCTATAAGGCCACCCCTTTTGCCCCCCTCTCCCGCCTCCTCCCCCTTCTTCTTTCAACCTGGCTTCCTTTCCTCCCTTGAAACCTTTCATGTTAGTACTTGGATTCTTGCATTTAAGGGCTTCTCTGGTGGTGCCGAGGTTAAAGCATCTGCCTGCAATGTGGGAGACCTGGGTTCAATCCCTGGGTTGGGAACTGTCTCTTATACACATCTAGATGTGTATAAGAGACAGNTCATGTTAGTACTTGGATTCTTGCATTTAAGGGCTTCTCTGGTGGTGCCGAGGTTAAAGCATCTGCCTGCAATGTGGGAGACCTGGGTTCAATCCCTGGGTTGGGAAGATCCCTGGGTGGGGAAGATCCCCAGGTCGGGAAGATCCCCTGGAGAAGGAAATGGCAATCCACTTCAGTATTCTTGCCTGGAGAATCCCACGGATGGAGAAGCTTGGTGGGTTACAGTCCACGGGTTGCAAAGAGTCAGACACGACTGAGCGACTTCACTTTCACTTTGTGCATTCTTTGGCATTGCCTTTCTTTGGGATTGGAATGAAAACTGACCTTTTTCAGTCCTGTGGCCATGGTTGAGTTTTCGAAATTTGCTGGCATATTGAGTGCAGCACTTTCACAGCATCATCTTTCAGGATTTGAANGCCTTTCTTTGGGATTGGAATGAAAACTGACCTTTTCCAGTCCTGTGGCCACTGCTGAGTTTTCCAAATTTGCTAGCATATTGAGTGCAGCACTTTCACAGCATCATCTTTCAGGAGCCATTGCTATTTCAATATTTGTGTTTGTGATCTTTCCCAATGCTGTGCCCTCTTAGTTCCCTGACCTCTTGTCCCCAAGGATCTTGTCCAGCCTTCCTTCAACAAACATTCCCTGAGTCACACCCTGTACCTTATCAACATTAAGAGCAGGAAACCAGCTGAGAAGGTAACAGGCAGGAGACCTCCGGGCCCAAAGGAGGAAGTAGGCTGCAAGTTTCAGACAATCTTTTATCTCTCCCTTAAGCAGCAGGAGAAAACAAACTACAAATGTAAGATTTTTTCCTTTCTCTGTACAAATTTAAAAGGAGATTTCTTTTAAAATTCTGTATTGCCCTNCCGGGCCCAAAGGAGGAAGTAGGCTGCAAGTTTCAGACAATCTTTTATCTCTCCCTTAAGCAGCAGGAGAAAACAAACTACAAATGTAAGATTTTTTCCTTTCTCTGTACAAATTTAAAAGGAGATTTCTTTTAAAATTCTGTATTGCCCTGATGACACCTGGTTCCACCTGAACTTCAGTTTTCTCAAACCTTGAGCTAGCCAAAGTGGTTTTTCTTATGGAAATGTTTTTCTTATGGAAATATTTTTAAGCTGTGTTAATGAACTGTGTATTTACCTTAGACTCTGTCTTTCTTCAAGTCAGTTCTTCCTAAGACTCAGAATGGATTTAGGGCTCAACAAACCAGTATGTTTTACTCATGGAAATGTTCTCTTAAGCTATGTTAATGAGACTATGTATTTGCTTGGAAACCTGCCTTTCTTCAAGATTCATGTCAATTGTCTTATGTCCTGGGATGACTCACCTGGGGCCGAGGTTATCTCAGAATGCATGTTGTGGATGAGCAGCCTGGTGCCACTCTCTGAGTTTTGAGACATGTCCTTTCTCTAATTAGCAACCTGCTAATAGGTATATAACTTCTTGCTAACAACTAGCAGGGGGCACTCTTTCTGTCCCTTTCTGATGTCTATGTCGGAAGCTTTCTCTATCACTTTTATACTTCAGTAAATCTTTATCACACAAAAGCTCTGAGCGATCAACCTCATCTCTGGGCCTGGATAGAATTCTTCTCCTCTGGAGGCCAAGAATCGCAGTGCCTTTCATGGCTCAGCAACAACCTTCACAAGCATTATCTATTTTTCAAGAATCTCATACTCCAGCCACAAATTCTAATCTCTCAAGATCATTCCCTCTGATTCCATTGACTGTTTGTTTTAACCTTCCTGAAACTTATTGATAATAACCCTTCTTCACAGAGCCTTCCTTTCCCAGCCACGATCCCCATAGTCCACTCTCTTGTGATACCCTCAACAACCTCATCCTCATATCCTTATAGCACACTCTCCAGAAAAAAATCTATGACATTGATTTAACTCTAACGCTGCCCATTTGCCTAATCTGTACTTGAATTCATGCAACTAACCATGCCTGGAAACATCACACACTCACATGCACACATACACATCACTTCTTATTTATGACCATAAGCCCAAATGGACTGTCAAAGCTGCCTAAAATGTGCATGGTATTTATTTTATCTGTTCACTTTCCTATGACCCAAGAAAACCACTTCATACATTCTTTCCCTCCCCTGCCCCCAAAACCTCTGGAGTCTTCCTTTTCCATTGATCACTTTGCTTCCTAAAATGCTAAGAAAACTGAGCCTATCCAGTGAGAAAGTCTGCAGGCTGCTACACATCTGTAATTACTCACATCTGTGCCATATCAGAGAAGGCGATGGCATCCCACTCCAGTACTCTTGCCTGGCAACCTCCATGGATGGAGGAGCCTGGTAGGCTGCAGTCCATGGGGTCACGAGGAGTTGGACACAACTGAGCAACTTCGCTTTCACTTTTCACTTTCATGCACTGGAGAAGGAAATGGCAACCCACTCCAGCGTTCTTGCCTGGAGAATCCCAGGGATGGGGGAGCCTGGTGGGCTGCCGTCTCTGGGGTCGCACAGAGTCGGACGCGCCTGAAGCGACTCAGCAGCAGCAGCAGCAGTGCCCATATATTCTTTATCTCCTCCCCACTGCTGAAAATAAGATAAATGCCCACCTTCTAATTAAGATATTCTTCTCTGGATGCATTAGATCCCAACCCTTACCTCTTGTTCCAGTAATACTCTGAAATTTTTCTTAATTCCATAAGGGCAGAATCTTACTGCAATTTCTCCCCATCTTGAAAGCAAACAAACAAAAAGCAAAACCAAATGCTTGTAACCTCACACACCCTCCAGCTAATGGCCCCTTCTCCCCTTGCATTTCCAGGAGCACTTCCTAATGGTGGGAGGGAAGTCAGTGTCTGTAATTACTCTTGGATGATACTCTCTCTTGAGACATATCTGATGGTATCTGTCCGCTTTGCTCCACACTGCTAACCCAGTTTCCAGGTCTTTGGTGCTGATTTTCTCAAACGAATAGGTTTGGTACAGCCGATCACTCTCTCCTACTTGAAATACAGTATTTATTCTTGGATGGGCTTCCCTGATAGCTCAGTTGGTAAAGAAGTTGCCAGCAATGCAGGAGACCCCAGTTAGGTTCCTGGGTCGGGAAGATCAGCTAGAGAAGGGATAGGCTCCCCACTCCAGTCTTGTTGGGTTTCCCATGTGGCTCAGCTGGTAAAGAATCTACCTGCAATGTGGGAGACCTGGGTTCAATCCCTGGGTCGGGAAGATCCCTTGGAGAAGGGAAAAGCTACCCACTCCAGTATCCTGGCCTGGAGAATTCCACAGACTGTATAGTCCATGGGGTCACAAAGAGTCAGACACAACTGAGCAACTTTCACTTTCTTTCTATTCTTGGACATCAGTCCTTCTGGGTTTCCTCCTTCCTTCTGGGTCTTGCTTCTTGTTTCTATTTTGCTGATCCTAAATTTGGGGTTCTCCACAGCTCAGTCCTTGACTCCATACTCTTTCCATATCTGTTACAGCGGAGAACTCATCCGGTAATAGGGATTTAAATGTTCTCTTCACTTACAACTTGGATCAAAAAGGCTATGTCTGTTGCCAGGATCTCTTCTCCCAACTTAAGACTCACATATGCAAAAGCCTATGTGCATCTCCACTTGGATATCTACTCGACACCTCTCCCAAGTCTGCCCCGGCTGGAATCCTGATCTTCCACTCCCAAGCCCACTCCTCATACAGTACTGTTGATTTTAAATCAGTGTTGACTCCATCACTTCAGATACTCAAGCCGAGACCCTTGGAGGCACCCTTCATCCCTTTTTCATAATCCACATTCACACCATCAGCAAGTCCGATAGGTTTAATCTCCACAGCACGTCTAGAGCCGCCTCTGTTATCCACGTCTTCCTCCAGTCTGGCGTCATCTCACGTGTGAATTATGGCAGTGCCCTCTTTATTCGTGCCCCTGCTCCATCTCCTTACGATCTACTCTCAACTCAGCAGACACAATGATCTTTTAAAAACGTGAATTAGATCATGTACTATCCTTGCTCAAAAGTGTGAGTGGCTTACCTTTTCACTGAGAATGACAGGCAAAGCTGGTGGAAAGAGCCTACGATGCCACACATGGTTTGTATCACACCCTTAGCACTTCTGAGGGCTCGTTTCCTAATACTTTGCTCTTAACTCACTTGATTTCCAAGGAATTCATCAGTAAAGGACGTAATACACGTCTGGTGACAGTGATTTTTCACTTGCTTTATGCCCCTGATGTCTGGGATAGTCAGTAAAAATTAAAACAGTGAGTTTTAAAACACTGAAAGTGAGAAAAGCTCAATATCAGATGAATAGGGCTAAAAACCCAGCTCTTCCCTTTGGCCATTGGCATGGGTTTTACAAGTTATTTTAGCTCTGGTGTCTCACTTTCTTTCTATAAGTGAGACGAGGTGAATAGCTAAAATGTAGAAAGTGTTCAACAAATACAGACTATTGTCACCACCATTGGTGTCCTTAAAAAGTATAAATAATTATTAAAATCCGATGACAAATAAGATGAATTATGGCACAAAAGACTTTCTGCTCTACTTTACTTCAATTGAAATTGAGCCCTTATTAACATCCCCATGACAAATTTGCTTTCTATAGCCATCTAACTGGACCATTGTCTAGAAAATTTTTCCCTATTTGCCCTAGACCAAACCAAACCAAACAAAAACCTGTAAACTACCTTTTGCAAAATAAAGTTTAAAATGCGTATATCACTCCGTGATTTGCTTGGTTAATAATTCTATCAGCAATGGAAGAGGTTAGTTATATACGACTCTAACACCGGCTCCTTGTAACAGCCCGGAGCTCCTTTAATGACGGATGGTGACGTGTGCTCTGCGCTCTTAAGAATTCGCAGTGTGCATGCAGTGACGGCTCTCATCTGTTCACAGTGCTCTGGAAGTTTTTACAGTTTTCCCTCTTACTTCTTTCAGACCATCCAGATCCTGTGCTTCCTGGTGATTTCAAGTCTGGGGGTCATTTTGGTTTCTGCTCCCCGTTCTTCCCAGCTCAGCCCGGCAGTTTCCGCCATTCTGACCTCTGGGTACCCGTTTTTAGGAGCTCTGTGTGTGAGTCGTGGGGTCTCCAAGAGGGGATATGCTTTATAAGTGCCAGCTGGGTGCTGAGTCGTGGAAAGACTCAATCCCGAGAAGCGGGAGAAGGCTGAGTTCCGCCACCGAGCCCCTGCTGCTGTCGCGCATCACGTGTCTAGTTCAGGAAAGGCGGCAGAGGGACCTGGCCAGGCTGCAGGAGCCCCCCGGGAGCGGCTGGCTGGGGCGGGGGCCGGGCGGGGGCCCAGTGGGCATGCCAGTGCCGCGCCTCCCAGCTGGCTTCATGACACGCTTCCAGAAAGTGGGAGGCTTCTCACATCCTTCTTCGGCCCTGTGGTGAGGCCATCGGCAGTTTAAGAGAGATCCACCTGTCGGCAGAAAGTGAAAAGCTCATTTTTTCTTAAATAAAAGCAGCACCCCTGGTAGCTGCCACAGATATGCAGAGGATTAAACTAACAATGGGAAGATTCGTGGGCGCCGGGGACACTCTGGCTACGTTGTCAGAGGCAATCCCGAGCATCTGGTAGCAAGTTTTTTTGAGGCCTTCCACGTAGTGGCTTATGGAAAAGGGCGCAGCAGACCCTTTTCCTTGGAGGTTAGCCGGGACCTCCCCACATCTCCCTCAAAAGGCCACTTCTCCATGCAGCATTCTGACAGAGAAGAAAAAGGCACGTTCTATGCAGACAGACTTTTACCACGGCGCCTGCTCTGTATGGATACAGTTCTCGTGTGGACAAACCGTGCATCGAGGCAGGCGGAGCCCTGCTTCTGCCCCCAGACCACTGTCTGTCCGTGACTCGTCTACCTAACCCACAGTCTGGGCTCCTACATTCTCTAATGAAAGCCAGACTGACTTATGCTGGACTGTCTTTGTCTGTGACCACCCGATCCCAAGTTTAAAGCACAAGCTTAAGCCCTGTTTCAGCTTCTCAGAACATTATCCCTCCACCAACTGGACCCTTAATACCACTGGGATCAAATGCGGACTTACCGGGCTTTAAAAGACTCTTCACATCTGGCCTTCCCATTTTCCTCCACGCCCAGCCTAACTCAGGCTGGTGACAGCAGCGGCTCGAGGCCCGTGTGTTTCTGCGCTCTGTGCCGGCGGGGCCGCCTCCTGCGTGCGCTGGGCGGCTGCTGCTGTCCTTCTGAGCCCGCAGGTCGCGGTCTCCTCTCCTTCCACCTCGTCAGCAGCAACACTTGCCTCCCTCCATGTGTAGCTCCTTCCCAGGCCTCCTCAGCTCCTAGTGATTTCACTCATATAAATTCAGCTCCTCTGTGCATCCTGCCGATTCTTCAGAGTCAGTGGAGGCATCCCGGGGGCGAAAATCAGGGGCCTCTATCCACATGGATCCCAATGAATTGACGTGATGTCCTGATTGAGTTGCGACTTCCTAGGTGGCTCAGGGGTAACGAATCTTCCTGCCAGTGCAGGAGATACAAGAGACGCAGGCTTGACTCCTGGTCAGGAAGATCCCCCGTAGCAGGAAACGGCAACTCACTCCAGTATTCTTGCTTGGGAAGTTCCACGGGCAGATGAGCCTGGCAGGTTACAGTCCATGGGGTCACAAGGAGTTGGACATGACTGAGCAACTCAGCATGTGTGCACGCGCACACACACACACACACACAAACATTGATTGCCTGAGAGTAACATGGGGGTCACATTTTTGTAAGTCAGCTGAACTGATCATTTCTCTCTTTTCTGAGCAGTCTGCCATTACCAGAACCCTCTCGATTATCTCCGGAAAAAGGTCAAGTAAGACTTTTGTAAGTATGAGAACCATCGATTCTTAGCTGACTGGAATAACAGGAACTTCAGGGTTAACTCTTCAGAGGGAATTTGGGCTCTTTTCTCCTAGACTAGTGCTCTTTGCCCTAAAGAGACTCCCAGGGTCATATTCTAAGCTTGGAGGAGGTTTACCCGTTTGGTTAAATGGTAGAAATTTTTGAATATACCACAGGCTCTTTATGTCTTGCTATCTTGGCCCTGAAGGGGACAGACAACCATCTTGCTAGAGCCTAGAGATCCTTTCTAGGACAGGGAGATCCTTTTCTAGAGGCAGAGGTGTGTGGGCTTAGGTCCTGTGGCCATCTCCTCCACCCCCTTAGAAACAGCCGTCAGACTGCAGCCACTTTGCAGACGAGGTCAGGAGGGGGCGAGGGGAGGCGGGCGCTGAGGTCTTTGATCCTCTCCATAGCAAGCTCCCCTTCCACAGCCACACACCCGCAGAGACCACCTAGGGAGAAGCCACATCCTGACTCAGGAAGATCCGCAGTCTGGTTAGCTATGGGTGAGGGCACATCAGACGGTGAATGAGGCCACTAAGAGCATCTGATGCTCGAAGCTAAACGTCTTAACCCCACAAGCAGTGGACAGAAAATGAAGAGTTCCCAGCCTTGGATAGGGTCAGAGCTCTGTCACTGACTCTTCTGTGTTCTTCGAAGAGTTCCTTCCTTCTCCAGCCCCAGTTTTCTCATCTATAGAATGCAGAAGAGAAACACGTAGCTCTCAGAGCTGGTTTCCCAAGTGCCCTGAATTCACTGAAGAGGCAAGCCGCCCCGGGGTGACCTAGCGCGATGTGGCTCTCGCGTGGGAGCCGAGACGGCACGTGGGCCCCGTGGCCTGCGTGCGGCAGCTCCGGGCGAAGACGCTGCCGGCTCGGGCTGCTCCCCCTGCAGGGGCTCAGCACACAGAGGCCTGCAGCTCCGGGGCCAAGAGATAGGAGGACGGGGCGACCAGCTCCCCAACAGCCGGCATCCCACCGTGATGCTAGAACAGCAAGGGCCGTGCGCTGGGAGCCTGACACCTGCCTGGCTCCCCTTTGCGGAGGAATCGTCCTGGGGGAGCCTCCCCAGGATGCAGAACACGCCCCAGGAGAGAGTGGGCCGATGGGGTTCTCCCGGGGCTAATCCGCCTCCAGGTGGGTCTTCCAACTTCCCCAGCTGGTTCCTGCCTTTTCCTGAAGCTGCTTCTTGATGGGAAGAGAGTCAGGGGCACAGGCAGGGACATGGGCCATTTCCAGAAGCCCTTAGAGCAAAGAGCGGCGCTGAAGCTA
Organism: Neotragus pygmaeus; assembly: GCA_006410875.1. Lineage (NCBI taxonomy): Eukaryota > Metazoa > Chordata > Mammalia > Artiodactyla > Bovidae > Neotragus > Neotragus pygmaeus. The sequence goes on along the minus strand of SJYV01050914.1, from coordinate 256,114 downwards.
CTGAGGAAGTCGAGGAAAGCCTGGCGGCTGCCTGAGCCGCTGCTCCTCCGTCTCGGTGGCCCTGCAGGTCGAGGAGCCAGACCTCTTCCCCTAAGAAAGAACTGTTCACACATTTTCTCATTCAACAAACTTACGGATTACATCAGGTGACAAACCAGGTAGTGAGAAGGGCCTACAGAGCAAATGAAACACAGCCCTTGTCCCCAGGGAGCACAGCTTGGAGGAGAACAGACCCAGGGAGGTCCCACTGCAGCGCAGCGGATGGAGGGTGAACAGCGTCCCGTGCCGCGTCCGTGACGAGGCCCCGGTGGAGAATTTCTCTTCCAGGCCACGAACAGCCTCGCCTTCAGGGCAGTGAGCTCTGTGGCTGCTGGAGTGGGCTTCGTTCTCCTCACTGGCAGCCTGGGGACCCTGAGGACGGCCTCCCAGTGGCTCCGGAAGGGATTCCCTATCCTCACTGCCTCATTCGACCTACTATTACTCGATGCATGACGTCAAGCACTGTCTCCTGACCGGCGTCGGCCTAACAGTAAGTAGACTGCATTTCCTGCCACGTGAAATCTCAGCGTCCCTGCTTTGCAGACTTTTCTGCCTTTTCAGCAGTCTCCAGCCCTGTTGGTTTGAATGTCTGGAAGCAAAGAGGAAAGACAGTAATTATGGTTGAAAGAGGTTGGTCAGCAGGCTGCACAGTACGGGCAAAGCACTGTGAGAAGTCGAAACAGGGAATCAAGAAGGGCTGTGCGTGGTGACCCGTTTGAACATCCTTCTTAAGTGATAAATACCCCATTCTCAATAGCTTTAGCCCTCAGAGTGCCCGCTCTGTTGAACAGGCATTCTCACCGCCCCCTACAGGGACAGAAACTTTTCCTTTCGATTTGAATTTGATTTGATTTGGGATTAATGCATCATATGGTAAGTTGGTATGGAACTTGAACCTTAAGCCCAAGCACATAATTACTAGACTGGCCCAGCAGGGCTGCAGACAATGAGAGACAGTCTACCCAGGGGTTTGAGTCTTAGCAGGAATGCCAGCATCCCTGGGCACCACCTTCTTGCCACGCTTCCCCCAGACCTGATGGTCAGCACCTGCTGACGATGACCCTCTTGGCTTCTCAGTCCTCTGTAAGCAGGCTCAGAGTTTGGAAACCATGAACTCTGGCCTTTTAGGAGAAAGGTTACCCCTTGGTGACTCCTGCTTGTCTGAGCTGGGGAGACAGAGGCAACCTCTCTCATTCCCTTGGATCTGTCTCTTGAATGGCAGAGAATGTGTATGCGTTTCTGAACTCTCAGCCTTCTGTGAGGTTGCCTGTGGGACCCAGAGGTTGCCAAAAGCATCTGCTTTGACCCAGGAGCTTGAGGAAGTGGAAGGGTACAGAGACTCATCTGGCTGGGACTCAGCTTGAGGAAGCCCAGCAGAGAGTACAACCCTGGTGCACGGGAGAGGCCAGGCAAAGCAAGGAGAATGGGAGAGGCGTTCCCCGCCCCCCCCCTCCCCCGTGAGTAATCAGAGCTTAATTCAGCGAAAACGCGTCTCAAACTGCCTCCCCCGCTCAGGTCGCTAGCACCAAAGAGAACTTCCTGCAACGTCAGAGAAGCTGTGACTCAGCAGATCAGGCGGACCTCAAAGTCCACTCTCTTTATGAACGTAAAGGTTACCTGGGGAACGTAACAAAGGTAAAGTTAAAAATGCATACCGAGAGATGGAAGGAGGAAAGAAGGGGGGGTGGCAGGAAGGTCGTCTTGCATCCTAGAAACTAAGGATAGTAAACCCAGAGCAGAGATCAGAAGACCTTGGCGGCCTGGACAGGAACACAGGTGCTGGAGGCTGGGCTCAGGGAATTTTAATTCCCATGATAGGATTCGAGGTTCTTCAGGCACGCTGGACGCAGGAAGCTCACCCCGAGTGCCCTGCAAAATGTTAGGAGCTGAGACTATATATTTAGCCTATTTAAGAAAAAAGACAAGGAAAACACTCTGTCCTGCATCTCAAGAAGCTTCCAGAAACTCTTCCATAAAGGTTTATAGGATGAAATCATCTCACCAAGCCTTGTGCAGATAGGGTAGCCAAATCCAAAATTACATATAAAATAGAGGAACCTTGATTAAAATGACTAACTTAAGATTGTCCCTGGATCTGTGAAACTCCTAAGGTACTATCAGAATGAAACCCAACTNCACTAAGAAGAAATAATGAGAGAAGAGTGACAGACTAGTGGTGAAATGGTGCTGAATTTGGGCAAGATCTCATTGACAAAGTAATATTTGAGTAAACCTTAAAAAAAAAAGATGGATGATCCATATGAGTTGCAGAGTATTCTTGGGAGAACCATCATCTTGTGCAGAGGTGTGAGGAAAAACATGAAAGCCAGCATGGTTAGTGCAAAAGGAGGAAGTGTAAGAGTTGTAGGAGTTCAGGACATAGAGGTGTCTCTCCTCTTTCCCTCTGCATTAATGACAATTAACTCCTTTGATTCAGATATTCTATGTAACCTTCTTTTAGAGATTGTTCAAAAGATAGAGCAGAAATTTTTAGTTACTTGTCAGGATCCCAGCAGTGATAATACTTCTAAATTTGATGTACAGGATGCTGATATGCATGAAGCTTCTGCCAAATAAAATTAGCACTTTTAGAAATGAAAATATTGTACTTGTTATATTCACATTGTGAACAGATAATAACACTGGCAAAAGAGCATTAAAACTAGTGTTCTTGTTCATTCTAATAGCACTGTCTATATTGAAAAACAAATACATACCACAAACCATAATACCAACAACATTCTTTTCTAGTCTTAACATTTATATGAGTCTTGCCTAGGGAGTGGAAAAAGTACAAGTGACATGTGCTTGAAGGTGTTAATTGCCTAGATATTTAACATTTCTAAGAGAACAGAGAAAAATGGATTTAGAATTCAAAGTACATTAATATTTATGATATTGCAAATAGAGTTTCATTAAATCATAGATGTTTGATGGGGACTTGGGTCTATTAAAAACTTCAAGGTCTTCAGATCTTTCCTGTTCTTGTGAATAATTTTATAGGAATATTTTGTTTTAAAATTCATTAAACATTATTTTACGTGTGATATAGAGTGTTCACTCTGTGTTTGACTTTTTAAAATTTTAATTGTAGCTTTTAATGTTCAGAATTATTAGTCTGAGCATGCAGTTACTCAATCCATGGCACTGGACTTAATCATCCAGAATCCTGAATTCATCAAATTAAGTGTGAAAAACAGATTAAAAATCATATGTAATATTATATCTTTCTTCAAAGAAAGTAAGCACAAAATTAAAGTTATTAATGTTATCTAAACCAAACTATGTATTTACAATTCTGTGGCACTGAGTTCTACAATGATAANCTGAATTCATCAAATTAAGTGTGAAAAACAGATTAAAAATCATATGTAATATTATATCTTTCTGCAAAGAAAGTAAGCACAAAATTAAAGTTATTAATGTTATCTAAACCAAACTATGTATTTACAATTCTGTGGCACTGAGTTCTACAATGATAAATCTTCTTGAAATGAAATCTCTCAGTGTGTTTTGTTACTTGCAAAAAAAAACCACAAAAAACTTATAGCATGTAGGAAAGAAGACTACTAGTTATGCTCATTAGGTTTTTCTCATATTATAGGAATCACCAAGAATGAGAATCTGTATAGATACACAGATTATCTGTAAGAAGAAAATTTGATTTTAATTTACTATATCTATGGATATTTTTAAATAGTAAATTTTTAGGCTACATAAGTAATGGATTCTATCATACATTACCTACAAGTCATAGAATCTCATGTTTTGATTTTTAAAATCTTACAAATTTATCCTAATCTATATACAAAGATTAGTATAGTTACAACTTGAAATTATATATTTTATATAGTCTGAATATGTAAGGCCTGATGAGTATAGATTATATTGAGAAATCACTGGGAAACCCACTGAATTGCCAAAATATTATTTTTCTTTCCTTTCTTTTCCTTTTGAAAATTAATGAATTGTCCAGATTAATTTACCAGGAAATTGCTATGCATAGCTGCAAGAGACAGGTGGCAGGCAAGATAACTTCCATTTCCCCTACTTTGTCTCTCTCTCTCCCTCCTTTTTCTTTTTACTTTTATTTCTACAGATCCTGCAGTCTCAGATTTCCACTCTGTTCTGAGACCAACTATATGTGAAGTGGCTCAAGTGTCAGCCATCTTCGGTAAGTTTCACTTAAGTTCAGGCTTTTGTCTTTTCTGATTCTCAGTTTCTTTACTNGATTAGCAAGAAGCACTGAACGGAAGATCTAAGAAACTTGTGGTAAGAAAAGGTGTGAAAGGTTTCAGCCAGGCCGAAGAAGACACTGCAGACACTTATCACACACGCTGGACGCCCAAGTTCCCACTCTGGTTTCCTAAGAATGTGTCTTCCTCAGAAACTTAACCCATAATCACTGGTTGAGTCACACACACTCAGATCCTTATCACAGACTCTCTGATCCTTCTGATCTTAGCCAACTCCAGTGAGAATCTCCTTGCTAAAGTAAGTTAGCAGTCTCACTGCGTAGGCAAGGAGCTGAAGGCATCAGTTTCCAGCCCCGGGAGATGCTGCAGTGCTCAGAACAACTTTCTATGGCAAAGAGTCTTCAGGCCCCAAACGCCAGCAATGTTAAGGTTAAGGAACCCTGCTATACATGGTTGCCACAAACTAGGAAATACTCAAGATAATATTTGAACATTATGGGAGGTTTTGTGAAACTATTTGCTTTCTGGTTTAACTGTTAAAATCATAACAAATATAAGAATAGCAAGGAGTGACACGGAAAATGGGGCTTCCCTGGTGGCTCAGGGGTAAAGAATCCACCTGCCAAGCAGGAGACAACAGTCCACTCCCTGATGTGGGGAGATCCCACGGGCCGCCTGGGACACTAAGCCCACAGCCGCAGCTGCTGAGCCCACGCTCCAGAGCCCGGGAGCCTCAGCTGCTGAGCCCGGAGCCGCAGCTGCTGAGCCTGTTCGCTCGAGAGCTGGGGCTCCGCAAGAAGAGAAGCATCACGGTGAGAAGCCCATTCACCGCAACAGAGAAAAGATCCAGCACAGCCAAAAATAAAGTGAGAAAATGAATAAACATTTTTTTAAAATTAAAATTAAAAAGGGGGCCTCCCTGGTGGCTCAGCTGGTAAAGAATCTGCCTGCAATGCGGGAGACCTGGGTTCGATCCCTGGGTTGGNTCCAGCACAGCCAAAAATAAAGTGAGAAAATGAATAAACATTTTTTTAAAATTAAAATTAAAAAGGGGGCCTCCCTGGTGGCTCAGCTGGTAAAGAATCTGCCTGCAATGCGGGAGACCTGGGTTCGATCCCTGGGTTGGGAAGATCCCTGGTGGAAGGCATGGCAACCCAATCCAGTATCGTTTCAGGGAGAATCCACATGGACGAGGGCCCTGGCGGGCTACAGTCCATGGGGTCTGAGTCAGACACGACTGAGCCAGGAAGCACGGCACTAGATTCAGACACCCTTTCTCTCCTACAGTCCACCTGCTCTTCACTACAGTGGTGATAATACCAACACTTTAAAAATGTGCTACGTAGATCACCTCATTTAATTCTCACGACAGCCCTGTGTTGGGCCTCCCTGGTGGCTCAGATGGTGAAGAATCCGCCTGCAATGCGGGAGACCTGGCCTGGATCCCTGGTCTGGGAAGGCCCCCTGGAGAGGGAATGGCTCCCCACTCCAGTGTTCTGGCCTGGAGAATTCCACAGACGGAGGCGCCTGGAAGGCTACAGCCCACGGGGTTGCAGAGAGGCAGACGCGACCGAGTGACCTCCACGCGGGCACACACAGACACAGAAAGCAAAATTCCATACAGAATTTTATATTGTTTTAACTGCATTTGCATAGCTTTAACCAGGAAGACTCTCACTTGACTTCATCTTACCTGTCTTCTTGAAAGCTAGAATTATACTCTATGAAAGTGGCAACTACGTCTGGTCCAATACCTTTATGTCCTGATTTTCACACTGGAAAGAAACATGGTCAAACAGTAGTGAGACAATCAGTCCGCTGCGAGTGGGGAACTCCTTCCGAAAGAGGGAGGCAGCATCGCTGGTGCAGGCTCTAGAGACGACAGGCAGGGTCCGGCCGCTTCCCCGCCCCTCGGCACGCGGCCTTGAACAAGTTGACCTTCTGCGCCTCATTTTCAGTGTGGTAGAAACGCTAAAAGAATGGACGTGATACATACACGTTAGAACAGAGCCCCTTCCCAGCGCCAGGGGCAGCGCGGGCACTTCGTCGGGGAGCTCCTCGCTAGCCGTGGGCACGGGCGCTGGGCTCTGTCGGTGCACCTCCTACTTATTTTGACCATCTGTTTGCAAACGAGCGGACAGTAAAGCAAGTCTTCCGGAGAACTGGACCCTTCACCAGGAAGGCAGAAGGTGCTCTAGAATTCTGGGGCTCTGTGACTCAACGACTGCGGTTCTGTGGTTGCAGTGCTGGGTGGTCGCTAGGGGCTCATTGCCAAGGACTCCATGTGAGACTGATGGCGGACCATGATTTTGGCTGGAATGGTTACTCACCCCCCTTTTGTTCATAGAGTTTTGCCACTGAATCATGGAATCATCATCTGAGGTCAGAAGATCAACCCACGTCATCAGTGTACAACCAAATGAAACTGTATTGACCGCACTTCCCTATGGACCTCATAGTTCTCTGCTGGAATTCCTGAAGGGAGAGCCAAAAGTCTTGGGGGTAAGTCCTCTCCCACTCATGGGTCTTCTTGGAAAGGAGACTACGTTATTTCTCCAAGTATGTTTGCAGAGACACTTTCCAGAAAGGACATTGATCCCCTCAGTTTCCCCTCATCTGCCATCTAAAATACATCTTTCTGTTTTATACTCTTTTAAGAAGAGATGCCCTGCCTGTTTATTCACTTATTTGTTACTGTGTGGCTGCCTGAGGCCCTAGTTTCAGGAGGCGGGATCTTTTTGTGGCGCACGGAGTCTCTAGTTGTGGCTCGTGGGCTCAGGAGTTGTGGCTCGTGGGCTTAGTTGCTCCTCGGCAAGTGGGATCTTAATTCCCTGACCAGGGACTGGACCTGCATCCCCTGCGTTGCAAGGCAGATTCTTAACCAGGGAACTACCACAGAAGTCCCTGCAGCCTGCTAAGGCACGAGCATGTACATATAATCGGATATTCAGTAGAAGAGCTAATGTGTAGCCGACAAGACCTCTTCCCTACATTTCATAAATTGTTTCAGTGCAGTTCAGTTGCCCAGTCGTGTCCGACTCTTTGCGAACCCATGAACTACAGCACACCAGGCCTCCCTGTCCATCACCAACTCCCAGAGTCCACCCAAACCCATGTCCATTGGATGTTGGTGATGCCATCCAACGATCTCATCCTCTGTCATCCCCTTCTCTTCCTACCCTCAATCTTTCCCAGGATCAGGGTAAGTTTCGGAGCTTCAGCTTCAGCATCAGTCCTTCCAATGAATATTCAGGACTGATTTCCTTTAGGATGGACTGGTTAGGTTGCCTTTCAGTCCAAGGGACTCTCAAGAGTCTTCTCCAACACCACAGTTCAAAAGCATCAATTCTTCGGCGCTCAGCTTTCTTTATAGTCCAACTCTCACATCCATACATGACCACTGGAAAAACCATAGCCTCGACTAGACGGACCTTTGTTGACAAAGTATTTATTTATTTTTAATTGAAGGATAATTGCTTTACAATGGTGTGCCAGCCTCCACCACACATCCTACAGTGCAGAAGACCTCAGTTTGATCCCTGGGTTTGGAAGATCCCCTGGAGAAGGGAAAGGCTGCCTGCTCCAGTGCTCTGGCCTGGAGACTCCCGCAGAGTGTGTAGTCTGTGGGGTTGGAAAGAGTCGGACACGACTGTGCTGCTTTCACTTCCACTGCCCTACATCAGCGAAAACCAGCCTTCCGTGCACATGTGTCCCCTCCCTCCTGAAACCCCCTCCCACTCCTCCAGGGTGTCACAAAACGTGCCTACCTTTTGATCAACGAGGGAAACATGCAGGGTTTGCTCACGTCTCAGCAATGCTTCTGAGGGCTTATTTAATTCTGAGAAATAGAATGCTCAACTGTCACGAATAAGACCACTAACTCTGAGGAAATCCCTGGCCTGTTTCAGGAGGAGCTAGTGATCATCTTTGAATCCCAACAAGGGGGGTGGAGGAAACCGGTGCCACTTTTCTAAATATCTTATTAAAGGAGCGACCTTGGGCTGTGGGAGCCCCTCTCGTGGAGCTAAAAGCCTTTGGAGGTGAAGCTGAACATCACCTTTGTGTTGCTGCAGGCACTGGGAGCTTTCAGAACCACCTTCAAAGCTCATAGTGAGCTGCGGTGTTCACACACACACACATACACACACACACACAATCTGTCATAAACAGACTAGAGCGAAGCTGTGTGCACAGCCCCATCCTTAGTGCAAGAATCAGAACACTACGGGGGCAGCTGTGACCCAGGGTCACAGAGGTGTGACCTGGGGAACCCAGATGCCAGGGTGGGAGCAGAGATNACTCTCAAGAGTCTTCTCCAACACCACAGTTCAAAAGCATCAATTCTTCGGCGCTCAGCTTTCTTTATAGTCCAACTCTCACATCCATACATGACCACTGGAAAAACCATAGCCTCGACTAGATGGACCTTTGTTGACAAAGTATTTATTTATTTTTAATTGAAGGATAATTGCTTTACAATGGTGTGCCAGCCTCCACCACACATCCTACAGTGCAGAAGACCTCAGTTTGATCCCTGGGTTTGGAAGATCCCCTGGAGAAGGGAAAGGCTGCCTGCTCCAGTGCTCTGGCCTGGAGACTCCCGCAGAGTGTGTAGTCTGTGGGGTTGGAAAGAGTCGGACACGACTGTGCTGCTTTCACTTCCACTGCCCTACATCAGCGAAAACCAGCCTTCCGTGCACATGTGTCCCCTCCCTCCTGAAACCCCCTCCCACTCCTCCAGGGTGTCACAAAACGTGCCTACCTTTTGATCAACGAGGGAAACATGCAGGGTTTGCTCACGTCTCAGCAATGCTTCTGAGGGCTTATTTAATTCTGAGAAATAGAATGCTCAACTGTCACGAATAAGACCACTAACTCTGAGGAAATCCCTGGCCTGTTTCAGGAGGAGCTAGTGATCATCTTTGAATCCCAACAAGGGGGGTGGAGGAAACCGGTGCCACTTTTCTAAATATCTTATTAAAGGAGCGACCTTGGGCTGTGGGAGCCCCTCTCGTGGAGCTAAAAGCCTTTGGAGGTGAAGCTGAACATCACCTTTGTGTTGCTGCAGGCACTGGGGGCTTTCAGAACCACCTTCAAAGCTCATAGTGAGCTGCGGTGTTCACACACACACACATACACACACACACACAATCTGTCATAAACAGACTAGAGCGAAGCTGTGTGCACAGCCCCATCCTTAGTGCAAGAATCAGAACACTACGGGGGCAGCTGTGACCCAGGGTCACAGAGGTGTGACCTGGGGAACCCAGATGCCAGGGTGGGAGCAGAGATGCTCTGCGCTGAGGAAAGCCGCAGACCCCCAGGGACCACCACGCTCCCCACTCCCTGTGTCCTCTAACGGGCTGAGGGGCCCACGGGGTCACTCTTGGCTCTGGACAGGCCTTCACATCAAGAGGTGAGACATAGTTCAGTTCAGTTCAGTTCCGTCGCTCAGTCGTGTCCGACTCTTTGCAACTCCATAAATCGCAGCACGCCAGGCCTCCCTGTCCTTCACCAACTCCCGGAGTTCACTCAGACTCGTGTCCATTGAGTCAGTGATACCATCCAGCTATCTCATCCTCTGTCGTCCCCTTCTCCTCCTGCCCCCAATCCCTCCCAGCATCAGAGTCTTTTCCAATGAGTCAACTCTTCACATGAGGTGGCCAACGTACTGGAGTTTCAGCTTCAGCATCTTTCCTTCCAAAGAAATCCCAGGGCTGATCTTCATAATGGACTGGTTGGATCTCCTTGCAGTCCAAGGGACTCTCTAGAGTCTTCTCCAACACCACAGTTCAAAAGCATCAATTCTTCAGTGCTCATAACCTCACCCCAACTCCTCTGTTCCAGCTCAGGGAACTTCATATACTTTCAGAGCGCTAGACTGAGGCTATGATTCTCGAAAAAGAAAGAAAGAAAAGAAAGTGAAAGTGAAGGCGCTCAGTCGTGTCTGACTCTTTGCAACCCCATGGACTGTGGCCCTCCAGGCTCCTCTGTCCATGGGATTTTCCAGTCAAGAGTCCTGGAGTGGTTGCCATAATTCTCAAAGGCTATATTGAATGTGGAAAATGTGTGTGTGTGTGTGTGTGTGTGTGTGTGTTGGGGTGAGGATGGTAACAGGAGGCTGGTTCTACAGAAGGGGAGAAAATGTCAGGGTGAGTAGTTTGGAATCAGCGTCCCCGAGAAGCTTGCTTGTCATCTAGGGCAGGGGTCTGTAGCAGCCCGTGATCTGCGAGGAACGGGCCGCAGGGCAGGCAGGGAGCCCCGGGCCGGCGGGCAGGCGAAGCTTCCCCTGTGTTTCCAGCAGCGCCCGCCGCTCAGGGCACCACCTGTCAGGTCGGCAGCGGCAGCGGCCTCAGCAGAGTGCAGGCGACTGTGAACCGCGCCTGTGAGGGATGGAGGTTTCACGCCTCTTTCGAGAACCATCCCCAAACCGTACTCCCCAGCACCAAACCCCCACCCGTCCGGCTGGAAGAACTGTCTTCCAATACACTGGTCCTTGGTGCCAAAAAGGCAGGGACCGCAGATTTAGAGGCAGAGTCAGACACATGCTCAACCCCGTGAGATGCAAGACAGGCTGATCACCCCAGAGACGCTGCCAGCGGGCAAGGGTGAGCGCAAAGGATTCTGACACGGACACAGTGAGTGAGGGGAGGGAGGCCGCGGGGCCTCCTGGAAACCCGAGTGATGGAGAGACAGGCGGGGAAGGCACGCAGGCGGAGGGGCGCGACGTTCTAGTGGCCATGCCTGCAGCCTGGAGGCTCCAGAGAGCCCGGGCACGCTGGCCCCACCGCCGGGCATGCTGGCCTCACCGGCCCATCCTTCTCTTCACAGGCTGCCCAGGTCCTGCTTGCCCTGATCATCGCCGGCATCGGAGCTATATTTGCATTGAATTACTTCAACTTTGCCCAAAGATTCCCCCTGGTTTTCTTGACAGGATATCCATTCTGGGGAGCATTTATTGTGAGTACTGTTAAGAGCTTTGGAGGAATTACCATAAAGACGGGTTTGAATTGACTCCAGTCCTGAGACAATGAATCCCATGCAGGTGGTCCCCAAGGAGACCAGATAGCCAATCCCCTCCATGGGAAAAGAAGTGATTCCTTTTGGGTTGTGGCAATACCACCATCCTCATGGTGATGACCGCTCATAGGTGCACCGCGTTGAACAGTTTTCCAGCCCTCGAGTGTATAGTAAGTCATTTGCTCCTTACTACCAATCTGGGGGAGTAGAAGGGCGTATATCCCACTTTTCCCTTTGCAAAAAAGAAAACGGAATTTGGGAGTAGGTAGTAACTTAAACCTGCCCGGCTAACACAATCACAGCCTCTCAAAGCTTAAGGAGAATTTTAATACATTATTACGGTTCAACTGCTCCATTACGCCCAGAGACAGTTTCATGGATGTCATTCATCCAGTTAATAAAAGAATCATAAACGAAATTCCTAGTACAGAGCCATGTGTCCAATCCCCACAGCCTTGGTTCCTAATCTTATGCCATCATATTTAAGGGTAGGCTCATCAGAGCGTCCACCATTAAAGCCTACGGTCCCAGCAGGGCGAGAATGTTGTCTGCTATAGTTGTTACATTCTCAGACCTCAGAACCACGCTGGCTGCATAGCAGGCGTCGATGAATGAACCGCTCAGTGACCAAATGGATGAAACAATGAGGAAACGAGACAACTGTCTCTGTTAAAGCCCTGTCTGCTTTTGTTGAGCGTAAACACGCCACACCTTTTCTGAGACACCTAGTAGTACTGCTGGCTTTCATTTCCAAAATGTCAATAACACGAGACAGAACATGACTTTCAAAGCGCACATACAGAAAGCCAGGCAGACCAGCTCCTCACTCCCCACGTCACGAGAGGACATGCCCAGTGTGATACCGTGTGATCGGCACGCGTGAATGACAATGAGTGTCTGGCACATTACTTTTTAAAGCTCCACTCTTCGCTGAAAAGATATTTACTGAGCACCCATCCTACATCTGCAGGAGGGTCCTAGGTGCTCAGGGTACTGGTGGACAAGGCCCTCTCTGAGAGAATAGACGGGGTTCGGCATCTAACAGGTGGGCTATAAATAAAAAGGGAAAGTGGCCCCACAGGCACGTTATAATACTCGTGCTATGCACACTGAGGAGTTCTGGGTGTCAGGTGAAGACTTAATGGGAAACTCGCCTGTGCTGGGAGGTCAGGGAAGCGCCCTGCACACGGGTGTTCGCTGCGTAGAGAGTGCGCGCTCTCGGCAGCAGAGAGGCGTGAGCTGCGGGCTGGATGCGGGCAAGAGCAACAGAAGGAAGGCCAGCGGGTCTCCGCAGTGGCCAAAACCGAGGCCAGAAACGCAGACTGGAACCAGGTCGGGCCAGTCCTTGTGGCCCTAAAAAGAGTGTGGAGCTTTAACACTAGAGCCAGGTTAGCAAGACCTGAAGACTTGTTATCTCCAAAATATTATGCTCCCCTGAGTGGGCCCTGAGCCCAAGGATGAGAGCAGATCTGGGAGAATCAGTGGGGGGGAGGCTGTAGGATTCCGGAACTCTCTGGGCAGCAGCAAAGATAAAGGTGGGTGGCTTCGACAATGACCTGGAAGTAGAGCCAGCCGATCGGTGAGCCGAGTGGGGAGGTGAAGCTGAAGGAGGTGTCAGAGGTGACATTCCGATCCCTACATGCCTTCTCAAGGTCCTCGACTCCAATGCCCAAAACCCCCAAAGTGGAAAACCAATTCCCATCACGGAGGTTCTCATTATTGGAACATTAAAAAGAGTATGGACCCCATCCTGGGGGACACGGGTCTCATTGTTTCTGTGGGGTTTAAGCTCTCTGCGCTTCCCGGGAGCTCAGTGGTAAAGGACCCACCTGCAATGCGGAAGCTGCTGTTGTTCAGCCACCCAGTCATGCCCGACTCTTTGCGACCCCGTGGACTGCAGCACGCCAGGCCTCCCTGCCCCTCACTATCTCCTGCAGTTTGCCCAAGTTCACATCCATCTCATCGGTGATGCCATCCAGCCATCTCATCCTCTGATGCCCTCTTCTCCAGGAGACATGGGTTCAATCCCTGGGTTGGGAAGATCCCCTGGAGAAGGATGAGGCAACCATCCAGTATTCTGGCCTGGAGAATCCCATGGGGAGAGGAGCCTGGCGGGCTGCAGTCCATGGAGTCGCGAAGAGTCGGACACAACTGAGCGGCTAAGCAACAGCTGGGCTCTGTGTGCTTCACGTAAATAAGCGGGTGAGGTAACACGGGATTCAGGCCCCTGACTCAGCGCAGACAGAGCCCGCCCGCACTGTCTAGGCCCAGAGCCCAAGGCTGCCTTCCCTTTGGAGCCCAGCGGGGTGGCACCTTTTGGACCTCGCGCTGGCACAGCCCTTGCTGCGTGCCAAGCACGGCCAGCGCGGGGCTGGTTCTTAGGTCAGGGCCCACTGTCCTTTCCTGACGGAAGAGACCAGACCCGGACGGGCCTGGGAGGGTCACAGACGTGCCGGTCGACACCGCCTCCCACGGGGGGCATGCTGTAGGGCCGTCAGCGCAGAGCCGCTGCTGACCTTCCTCTGCTTCTTCACAGTTCACCGCCACCGGCTGCCTCACAGGAGCCACCAGCAACGCCAAGTGTGCGGTGAGTCGCCGTGGCCTCTGTGCAGCGTGAAGCGGCCGCCGCTTTTAGGGCACCCCTGGGCAGAAAGCCGCGGGTGATAAAGGGCCTTCCAGGAAAGTCTGCGCATCAGGGGTGCAGTCCAGGCCCCTGCTCAGGCAGCCAGCAGGAGCCGCGCACGCTCCCCCGGGCGCCGCTGCCGCGGCCACATCGCCCAAAGCAGCTGCTTAGCAAGGACCACTCACGGCCTTCTAACTCAGCAGTGCTAATTGTGCCTCCCCCAGCTCCACCCCCAGGAGTATAGACAAAACCTGAAGACACTTTTTTTTTTCCTGGCTGCCAAGCGCAGAGCGCAGGATTTTAGTTCCTGACCAGGGAGGGAACCCACGCCGCCCGCAGTGGAGGCACGCAGGCTTAGCCCCTGGGCCACCAGGGAGGCCCCAGCCGAGGGCATTCTGACTGTCACAACCGGGGCTGGGGGGGAAGTGAGGAGGCCTGCCGTCATCTGGTGGGGAGAGGCCGGGGAGGTTTCCAAACATTTTAAAATACAAAGGATAGTAAAAGAAAAAAAAGGTATCTGGCTCCACATGTTTATTGTGTCAAAGTGTATAAACCCTTCTGTAACCAAAATCAATCCCAGGGTCCCAGTCATCACACCCCCCACCCCGACAACGGGCTCCCCAGGTGGCGCTTGCCAGTGCAGGGGATGTGGGTCAGAGCCCTGGAGGAGGGAAGATCCCCTGCAGGAGGAAGTGGCAGCCCGCTCCAGTGTTCTTGCCTGGAGAATCCCATGGACAGAGGAGCCTCGCGGGCAGTCCATAGCGTCACAGAAGTCAGACATAACGGAGTGACTGAGAGCGTGCACACACACACGCACGGACACACACACACACACGCAGACACACATGCACACACACATACGCGCGCGCACACACACACACACACACACACACACACCAGCAACGACAGATCTCTTCGGGGTCTGCCCAAAGCCTGCAGGAAAGAGTCTGGCACTGATGCTGATTATTCTAGGGCTAAATCCAGGCCACCACTCATGACTGTGTCAAACCTGAAGGATTATTTTGAAGATTTAATAAGATACCACATATAAGACAGAATGATACTTAAATGTTTACATGCCCTTCTAACCAGTCTGATTTTTTTTAAGGCCCTGGAGAAGGAGACCTTCTCTCAGAGCCATTTTTACTCTTTCTTTACTGTCCTCTGCCAATATCCTCTAGAAATGAAGTCGCTCAGTCGTGTTCAACTCTTTGTGACCCCGTGGACTGTAGCCTACCAAGCTCCTCTGTCCGTGGGATTTTCCAGGCAATAGTACTGGAGTGGATTGCCATTTCCTTTTCCAGGGATCTTCCCGACCCAGGGATCGAACCCAGGTCTCCTTCACTGTAGACAGACGCTTTACCGTCTGAGCCACCAGGGAAGTCCAGTATCCTCTAGAGGTAGCTACAGACCACAGGGCTTCTAGCAGGGACGCAGGCCTCCATCTTTCTCTACCTGTGGAGATAGATGCCGACGATGCAGGTGAAGCCTCAGCTGTCATTCTCTGCACTGACTTCCTTTNTTTCCAGGGATCTTCCCGACCCAGGGATCGAACCCAGGTCTCCTTCACTGTAGACAGACGCTTTACCGTCTGAGCCACCAGGGAAGTCCAGTATCCTCTAGAGGTAGCTACAGACCACAGGGCTTCTAGCAGGGACGCAGGCCTCCATCTTTCTCTACCTGTGGAGATAGATGCCGACGATGCAGGTGAAGCCTCAGCTGTCATTCTCTGCACTGACTTCCTTTTGGAGCTGAGGAATGTACCGAGGATGAGGCAGACCTCCCGTGACTCACTGGGCTGGCGGCAGCCGTTGCGTTACGGGAACGGCGGTGCTCACCTGGGCACTGTACGATCTGGCTCCATCAGAGCTCTTCCTCCGAAGTCGCAATCACCTGACCCCAGATCCTACTCACCTGTGACGTGGGGATAGAAGGGGGTTTGCCGCCATCGTAAAACTGCCGTCAGGACGAGAGGAGACTAAGGCTGTGCCTGCTCTTTGTAAACTGTAAAGCAGAATACACCCGAGGGGTTGCTGAGCTAGAGGTGTCGGTCCACGAAATGTCCTCTGGGAGCCAAACCAGAGCCTTGAAGGGACCAAAAGACTTAGGGCTGGACGAGACAGTATAGCCGCCTGCCTCTGGGTATTTTCTGCCAACATCTCTGTGGGCAGAAAAACATCTGTGTTTGGGGCAAACAATAAAATCATAGGTGTACTTCCAAGTTATGCCACAGAGAGTCACAAGTCCTCCCGGATAGGACAGGGTGTGTAAATGTATAAACATATCGCTGCACTTCCCACCCCAACAGACGTAACACAGTCGAGTATAGTAATCATCCACGGAACTGAGATATGAGACTTTTCTGTTTTTCTTTTAAAAGAGGACTACCTATGCTGAGATTGGGTAATGAGTGACACCTCTCTCCCTTCAGAGGAACTCGAGTTATATAACAAAAGAAACCAAACTTTAGATAAAGTAGGGAGTAAAGGGAATAGGAACTTGGTGGGCTGTCTGAGCTTTCAACAGCTTGGAGTTTCGAAAAGTGAGAGCAAAAGGAAGGAAGCCATTAAATCTCAGTCCAAGTTCATTGCCATCTGTAAAGATGTTATTGATTGGGCTGCTTGCGGTTTGAATCCTCGAGGGGGTGATGTAAGCCACGTGAAGGCAGGACCTCATCTTCCGTGTTCACCTTTGTGAATCACGGGCTTAATGCAGCACCTGACACGTAGCTAACTTACATGAAATATCTATTAAAATAAACAAGTAGATATGCCCTAAAGTTAGGTGACACCATTCTCACTCATAAAGGCAGAAATGGAAATTACAAGAGATCTGTTGATGTGTATAGGGTCCTAGTTTCCTAGGACTGAAAACTCAGTTCTAATTACTAGGCCAAGATACTCTCTAACACACAATTTTGCTTATAGATTATGAAAGATGACACATTAGGATAGAAAGAACGTTTTCTTTAGCATTAACCACAGAGCACCCCAGGGCTTCCTAGATGGCGCGGTGGTGAAGAATCCGCCTGCCACTGAAGGAGATGCAAGAGATGCAGGTTCGATCCCTGGGTCAGGAAAATGCCCTGGAGTAGGAAATAGCAACCCATTCCGGTAACCTTGCCTGGAAAACTCCCATGGACAGAGGAGTCTGGTGGGCTACAGCCCATGGGGCTGCAAAGAGTCGGACCCAGCTGAATGTGCACAACTCCGGAAGGCCCTGCTTTCCCGGATCGCTTCCTCAGCTCCTGCTGCTGCCGAGTTGCGTCAGTCGTGCCCGACTCTGTGTGACCCCATAGACGGCAGCCCCCCAGCTGCCCCGTCCCCGGGATTCTCCAGGCAAGAACGCTGGAGCGGGGAGCCATCGCCTTCTCGGCTCTCAGCTCCCGGGCTCATTCTAAACCTCGGCCTGGCTTATGACTTTGATGCATTCAGGATACTGATGGGCCAACTCCTCCCTGAGGGTTATCTGGAAAGATAAAAGCGCAAGGAAATTCTTTCAAAGTGTTTATTTATTTTGTTGTTATTTTAAAAACTATTTTCCAGGGACAAGGTGTCACGGGCCTGAATGTTATCAGCTCCCTGGCCGCAGTGGCTGGAATCATCTTCACCNAAAGTGTTTTTTCTAAAATAATTTTAGAACATAAATCATTATATATAGAGTTTTACACGTTACAAAAGATGAACCATATTTTCTTTACCAGAAAACATAAGGGCTATTTTAAGTATTAATCTAATAAGTATTCAATGACATTATTTTTATGCATGTCAGCAATTCCAAAGGCCTTTATTTCTACTCTCTAAGCAAATCCTGGGCTTTCATTCAATTCCAGTCAGTCAAATATTGAAGGCTTTTGTCCTTAAATGCTAATGAGATTTGACTTGGTGGAGAGAAGTGAAGTGGGAACATGGGAAATTGTCTCCTCCGATAAAGAAGGAAAACAGCTACCAGTTACTGAATACAAAGTCTTGTTTCATCCTCATGATTACCCATTAAAGTGAGCCTAGTACACTCTGGTATGTTCCAAAATAAATTACAGAATTAGACTCATAAAAGGTTACTAAGGAAAGTCAGAAAACAATGTAAGAGGCAAAATCCTAATTGGACCAAGAAAGTGATGCCCCATTATTAGCCTTATCCCTTTTCCTAGTAGCCAGGAGGCCATCACTGTGCATTACGTTAGCAAATACCAGGGAGAAATTGTCTTCTGAGGTTAAATCCCCAGATGAACGGAACTCTGCTCCTGCCTGGCACAGAGGTACATCAGAGGATTAGCTAGCTCCTGCACTCAGAATCCAGGAGACTCTGTTCCGAGACCTCCTACGGATATCACTCCACAATTCCTTGTTGAACACAACCCAAAGGTCAAAAACAAACTAAAAGATCCAGGAACAGTGGGCTTTACACATCTCTTGGACTGACTTCTGCCCCAAACACCAATTCATTGTCTACACTGCAGCTAAAGTCGTCACTTAAAACTGCACACCTGAACAGAATTACTCAATGGCTTCCTGTTAAACACAGAATTTACAACCAAACTTTAAAAGGTTTGTAAGACTCTAACACATCTATCTGGCCTAACTTTCTAGCGTTATTCCAGGCCTTTATCCTCACTGCATGCACCCCCCTCCACCTCTAGAATTTTTTAGTTTTCTAGACTACTTTTTTTTCTTTCTTCAAATACTCCCCAGCACCTATCCTTCCCACCCACCCGCTGAACTCCTCCTCATTCTGTAACCTAAACATCATGTCTTTAAGGGGGTCCTTCCTGATCACACCTCCGCCCATCCCAGGGCAGGTCTCCCGTTATATTAATAATAGTACCTAGCCCCCAGTGTTTTTTCATAGCACTTATCATAATTTAGTGAAGCAAATAATTGCCTAATTATTTGTCACTGTCTGCCTCCCTTACAATGATGGAAGTTCCACAAAGACCAAGGTCAGACCATCTTGTTCAGCAGCGGAAGCTGGTAAATTCACAGTGAAAGTGAAAGTCACTCAGTCGCATCCAGCTCTTTGCGACCCCATGGACTATACAGTCCATGGAATTCTCCAGGCCAGAATACTGGAGTGGTTAGCCTTTCCACTGCATATATGGTGGTTTTCTGGAAAAAAGGAAAAAGGAGAATATTCAGAGTTTTGGCTGTGCTGCAGGGAGATCAGAATTTAGACAGCTATTGTCCACGGTTAAGTGTAACATTGGACCCAACTGCGGTCGGCTCTTCCTGTTTGTTCCCAAAGGCTAAACTTTCTGGACACCGTGCTATTCCCTGCCCCTTCTCCCTGCTTTACGGCAACTAGACACCACCTTCAAGCAGAGTGTGCAAAATGGCAATCTACCGGCTACGCCAAACCCAAAGCATGCTCCATTTGGTTCACAGAAGTGAGCAAATAACTGGGAAGTTTCACATTAACTGTGTGTATATACAGCGGCCTTAGGAAGGAAAAGAACACGAGGCATCGAGGTTCCCAGATCCCCACATGGCGACTATTGCCGGGGACTGAGTAACGGACACGAAGGGATGCATCTGTTCCCGCCTTTCTCCCCCCCCCCCACCTCGTTTCACCCGTCTGAGAGGGCTCTCTGGGGCCTCTACAGGCACTGGAGTTCACTATCCCCGCCTATCAGAAAGACACACCTGGGATGAAAGCAGTCCAATCACTGACGGCTCCAGATGCATCTAAAACATGGGCTTTCCCAGGCTTGGTCACACCGTGTAACTGGTCCTTGGTTTGTATCTTTAAAACGGTACGGCTTTCATTCCAAATGCTGTATACTTGTCTTCATTATTTACAGGGAATTTTGTCGGTCTTACTGATCATCAGCATAGCAGAGCTCAGCATCGCTGTGACCATCGCCTCCTTTAGAAGCAACTGCTGGGCAAATTCAAACGAGGTGAGTTCAGTGATGTTTGTGAGTTTGGATTCCTACTGGGACACGTCAAGGTGACCTCTAGCCTATTAAGTGAGCAGAGCTGCATTCTCAGGGGCTGAATTACAGTTTCTAAGTTCAGGAAGATAAAGGAGGGACAAAGGTAAAAGTGGTGGTTCACTCCACGCTTGAAGACAAACCAAGTTGCTTTTTATTCCTCTATCTGCTACCCATAGGCATCTCTGTTCAGACATGACTCCTTATCTCCCCGTCAAAATATGTGAAAAACAAGACAAGATGGGGATTCATATTATTGTAACATGAGGCACTGATACCTGGGCCATAAAGCTCTGTGAAACAACCCCCTCGACAGAGAGGAAGAAACCATTTAAGTGACACCAATGTAATGTGTCATCACTCAGCCGTGTCTGACTCTTTGTGACCCCATGGACTGTGGCCCACCAGGCTCCTCCCTCCATGGGATTCTCCAGGCAGGAATACTGGAGTGGGGTGCCATTTCTTTCTCCAGGGGATCTTCCCAACCCAGGGATCGAACCCGGGTCTCCCACATTGCAAGCAGATGCTGTACCCTCTAAGCCACCAGGGAAGCCCTAGTGATACAATAGTATTTGTAATCACTGTAGCTCACATTGATTGAATGCTCGCTGTGTTAGTTATTGCTATAATCACCTAACACAACTTAATCTTACTTAAGTTATTAAAGCATCTTTATTTCACATATGAAAGAAATTAATAATCTAATTGCGGGCTCCTCATATGGGTCGCACAGAGTTGGACACGACTGAAGCGACGCAGCAGCAGCAGCAGCAGCAGCAGCATATGCATGAGGCACTTTTGCTGTTTCGAAGATTCTCTGCCTTTGGCTTTCAACAGTTTAATTACAATGTGCTTTGGTGTGTTTCCCTTTGAATTCGTCCTGTTGAAGTTCATTGAGCTTCTTAGATTTGTAGACGAATATTCTTCACCAGATTTGGTAAATTTTCAGTCGTTATTTCTCTGAATATTATTTTTGCCTCTTTCTCTTCTGAGATCTCAGCGACGCGTGTGTTGGTCCGTTTGCTCGTAGCTCACAGGTCCCGTAGGCGCTGTTCACGTCTCTTAACTGTTTCCTCTTTCTGTTCCTCAGACACAATAATTTCAATCGTCCTGTCTTCAAATTCATTGGTTATTTCTCCTGCCTGCTCAGATCAACTTCTGAACCCCTCTGATGTGCTTTTTTATTAAATTTCTCAGCTCTAGAAATTATTCTGGTTCTGTTCTGTAATTTACATCTTATTTATATCTTCATTTTGGCCATATAACATTTTGCTGTGTTTGCCCGTGATTTTCTTCAGCTCTTCTAGGGTCTTTGAGTTGTTTTAAAGTCTTTGTCTAGTATTTCTGAAGTGGGCTTCCTCAGGTACAATTTCTGCTCATTTATTTTGTTGGCTCAGTCAGTAAGGAGTCCATCCACCTGAAATGCAGGATACTGGGGTTTGATCCCTGGGTTGGGAAGATCCCTGCAGCAGGAAGATCCCTCAACCCACTCCATTATTCTCGCCTGGAGAATCCCAGGGATGGGGGAGCCTGGCGGGCTACAGTCCACGGGGCTGCAAGAGTCGGACACGACTTTGGGATTGAACAGCCACCCCCCCGGGGTGCACTGCATTTGTCTGTTTCTTTGCAGACCTTGAGGTTTATTTTGTTGAAAACCGCATATCTGAATCATAATGCACGAACTCTCGAAATCAGACTCTCCCTTTTCCTTTGGGTTTTCTCAGGGAGGGGGCTTGTTTGTTTTTATTGCCATAGAGCATCTCTGTGCCAGAGAACAGCCTGAGATGAACGCTTAAGAGCTTCTCAGGACTTTTCTCAGCATGCGTCTTTTCCTGGGCCTGTATGTTGGGCTTCTACATTCTCACATATACATAATTGTTTCTGAACATCAAATCAAAACAAAAATAGTTGAAGATAGGGTAGCTTCCCTCAGAGCTGCCTCGGGCAATACAGGCTGAAACAGTGGTGTCCAGCCTCTGCATTGCGCCTCAGTGATGAGAAGCAGTGAACTGCAGTGAAAACGCGGAAACCTGAGGTTTGGGAGACGAGGCCCCTGCTGCCCGTCCCGGCTCCAGCAGGTCACAGCAGGGACGTGGGCTGTCGCCGCCCAGCTTGCTGCCAGGGGCTGGAGTGAGAGACGAGCGGGCACTGCTGTTCTGGAGGCTGAAACTGACTGACACAGCTCGCCAGTTTAGCAGCCAGGAGGTCCTTTGGAAGCTTCACGTGTTCAAACAGACTCCAGAGTTTCAAAATGGTTACTTCAGTTTCTGCCAGTATGACTATTGCGTAGATGAATAGACAGATTCCGGGAGTTTCCTATTCTGCCTTCCTCCCTGTGATCTCTCTAGAGTAATTCCTAAAATCAAGTAGTGTACATCTTTTTTGTTCTTTTTCAAAACACTTTTGGGCTGTTCTAGATGTTCAAGATTTCCATATTTGTTTTAGAAACTATCAGTTCCTGTAAAAATCTTCCTAGGATTTTGATTGGAGCTCTATTGAACCTATAAATGATCTGGAGAAAATTGCTTACTCTTAATATTTAGTCTTCTTATCAGTGTCTATGGTATGTTTATATTTTCTTATATCTCCTTTCATTTCTCTGAGCAATAGTTTGTAGTTTTCAGTGTATAACTCTTATGCATATTTTGTTAAATTCATCCCTAAATATTTCATGTTTTTTCTTGCTACTTTACATGGCATTTAAAATTTTTACTTGCCAGATGTCCATTCCTATAAAGAGAAATGAAGTTATTTTTATATATTAGTATGCTATGACCTTTAGAGAAGGAAATGGCAACCCACTCTAGTGTTCTTGCCTGGAGAATCCCAGGGATGGGGGAGCCTCGTGGGCTGCTATCTCTGGGGTCGCACAGAGTTGGACATGATTGAAGCGACTTAGCAGCAGCATGCTATGACCTTAGAAAACTTAGTAACTCTAGTAGCATTTTTATTGATTTTCTAGAATTTTCCAGATAGACATCTATTTTCCCAGTAAAGACACTTTTATTTACAAATTTTATTCCTCATTTTTCTTGATTTACTGAACTGCATAGAGCCTCCTGGACATTTTTTCTTTTTTTGAATGCTGAGCATACACAACCATTCCTTGTTCCCAATCTTAGGGTAAAAAAATGTTACAGTTTACCCTTAAATATGATGTTACCCTATAGGGTTTTCATGGACTAAATTTACCCTAGTTTGCAGAGAATCTTTTATTATAAATGAGTATAAATGTAAAGTTTCAACTCCTATGTAACACTTTTATTATCTGAGCCCAAATACCTGATGCATTGCTCTTTTCTTGGTACAAGTACAGAAGATTATAAAACTCTAGGAGCAATATTAAAACAAATTGCTCACATTGAATAACTATCCAATTTAATTCTACAAACAGAGCTTTGTAATTGCACTGCAATATGCAAGCTACAATAGAAGATTTAAAGATATTATGTAATATGCACCCTGATCTCAAGAAGAGGAAAAGGAAGTGAGCTCTTAATATTTCCTGTGCCCACCACCGTGCCCACCATGGTGCCTAAAAGCGTTATTTCCTATAGTCTTCAGTCGTAACCGCTCTGCAGTAAGGTATAACTGAAGTGGCTCTTCCAAGGAAGCGCAGGTTAGCGTGCTTAGACAGGAAAGCACAGGGCCTGTAATTCTACTTCAGCGTATGAATCCAAGTTCACAAGGTAACAGCTCTTGACACTAGTTGGATCACTCAAAATCTCTCTCTGAACCTAGCTCTTTAAGTCATAAAACAAGGATGACAGCCTCGTACAGTTGTCACGACAACTAGCTGACCTGACTTCAGAGCCTTGCTTAGCGCCTGGTAATCTAAGTCATCATTACGGACGCTGCTGCTGCTGCTGCTGCTGAGTCGCTTCAGTCGTGTCCGACTCTGTGTGACCCCATAGACGGCAGCCCCCCAGGCTCCCCCATTCCTGGGATTCTCCAGGCAAGAACACTGGCGTGGGTTGCCATTTCCTTCTCCAATGCATGCAAGTGAAAAGTGAAGGTGAAGTCGTTCAGTTGTGCCCGACTCTTTGCGACCCCAAGGACTGGAGCCCACCAGGCCACTCCGTCCATGGGATTTTCCAGGCAAGAGTACTGGAATGGGGTGCCATTGCCTTCTCCACGTTAGGGATGAGTAAACTTATTAAAATCANTTCAGTTGTGCCCGACTCTTTGCGACCCCAAGGACTGGAGCCCACCAGGCCACTCCGTCCATGGGATTTTCCAGGCAAGAGTACTGGAATGGGGTGCCATTGCCTTCTCCACGTTAGGGATGAGTAAACTTATTAAAATCATAGCACTTAAATAAAGCTAGATAAACGATAACTCATGGCTCCAAACTGCTCTTTTAACAAAAAATGAATTATAACTCAAACAAAATGGAAGTTTGGGAATAAGTAAAAATTGAGACATCTCCCTTAAAGTACCATTTATCTTCACATAAATGCCCTCCAACAAGGATGACGTGTAGGTGTGGAAACAAATTGGAAGAGTGGGGAGTGATAATGTGAGAATGTGAAGAGCCACATTTTCAGCCTGTCATCCATCCACTGGGTGACCACAGTTAGGTCATTTAATCACTTAGAGGTCCAGTTGCTTCATCAAATAGAAGCAGTAGTCTCTCTGGCGCTATAGATGACCTCAGAAAAGGGCACAGGCTGACAAAACCCAGAAAACTGGTCTGTAACGACAACTCCTCTCAAATGGAAATAAGTTGTAAGGAACGGGGAGCAACTGGCTACAGGTTGTACCAAACGCTGCCACTTAGCTGTTTAAAGAACATCAGTAGATCTACTTGTCTCTAACGAAACTGAAAGGGTCACTCGCTCAGTCGTGTCTGACTCTCTGCGATCCCATGCACTGAAGCCCGCCAGGTTCCTTCTCCAGGCAAGAACAGGAGTGGGTTACCATTCCCTTCATCAGGGGATCTTTCCAACCCAGGTATCAAACCTGAGTCCCCTTCATTGCAGGCAGATTCTTTACCGTCTGAGTCACCAGAGAAGCCTATATGGAAAGTCCAAATTTCCTAGCCTAGTGTCTTAACCCTTTTAGGCTTCCATTAAAAAAAAAACAACAAAAAACCAGACTGGGTGACAGCAGAGTTTTATTTCTTGGAGCTCTGCAGGCTGGTAAGTCCAAGATCAAGGTTCCAGGAGGTTCAGAGTCCAGTAAGAGCCCACTTCCTGGCTTACATCTCACTGCGTCTTTATATGGCAGAAGGGGCCGGGGAGGCCTCTGAAGTCTCTTTTACAAGATCGTTAGCCCCATTCATGATGGCATGGTTCTCATGATATAATTCATCACCCAAAGCCCACACCTCCAAATATAATCACATTGGAGATTAATTTTCAACATATGAAAATTAATTAATTTCCATCCTTCAGTTCAGTCACTCAGCCGTGTCTGACTCTTTGTGACCCCATGGACTGCAGCACTCCAGGCTTCCTTGTCCAGCGCCAACTCCCGGAGCTTACTCAAACTCATAGTCAGTGATGCCATCCAGCCATCTCATCCTCTGTCGTCCCCTTCTCCTCCCGCCTTCAATCTTCCCCAGCATCAGGGTCTTTTCAAATGAGTCAGTTCTTCGCATCAGGTGGCCAAAGTTTTGGAGTTTCAGCTTCAACATCAGTCCTTCCAAAGAATATTCAGGACTGATTGATTTCCTTTAGGATGGACTGGTCGGATCTCCTTGCAGTCCAAGGGATTCTCAAGAGTCTCCTCCAACACCACAGTTCAGAAGCATCAGTTCTTCAGTGCTCAGGTTTCCTGACAGTCCACCTATCCATACATGACTACTGGAAAAGCCATAGCTTTGATTAGACGGACCTCTGTTGGCAAAGTACTGTCTCTGCTTTTTAATATGATGTCTAGGTTGGTCATAACTTTTCTTCCAAAGAGCAAGTGTCTTTTAATTTCATTGCTGCAGTTACCATCTGCAGTGATTTTGGAGCCCAAGAAAAAAAAGTCTCTCACTGTTTCCACTGTTTCCCCATCTATTTGTCATTAATTTCCATCCTTGCTCCCGCCCAAATTCATGTCCTTTTCATATGAAAAATACATCCTTTCTATCCTAGAAGTCTCCAAGTTCTTTCTTGTTACAGCATCAACTTTAAGTCCAAAGTCTCAGCTAAAACATCATCTAAATTAAAAACGGGTGAGAGTTAAGATATGGTTTAACCTGAGGCGAGTTCCCTCCAGCTGTGAACCCGTGAACCCTAACCTGTTATGAAACCATACTTCCAAACTCCAGCAAAGGAATGGGCGTGGGATCTACATCCCCAGTCCTAAAGGGGGAAACAGGAAGGAAGGACCGATAGGGCTCGAGTAAACCCCAAGCCTGGAGGTGCAGGCAGCTGAGGCCTTTGGGTGGAGAGCGGTCCTCTTGGGCTTGGCGCGCCGTCTTCCAAGCGCACGGGAGGCCCTCAGCCCCGCAGCTGAGCAGGGAGAGCCCGAGGCCACTCCCCGCCGGGGCCCCGCGGCTCGCCTGCGCGGAGCCCCGTGCCCGGGGCTGCCGGCCCGGGGTCCTGCGCCCGCGGCTCTGCACTTTGAGACCGAGGGGCCAGCAGCCGTGCCCCTGTGGGTCTGCTGGGCACAGTGCCCGCAGCAGCTCCCAGTCTTGGCCCCACCTCGAGGCACGGCGTGAGGGCACCTTGACTCTGCCTGAACCTGCGAGTCGGTCCCATCGTTTGAAACCACTCTTCAGGAGCCCTTGCGCTCAGGCTCTGTGGTGGGAGGGCAGCCCTGGTGAGCTCAGACGCCTCTGGGGGCCTTCTTCCATTGTCTTGGAGAGTCGCTTCTGGCTCCTGGTGCGATCGCTGAGCCACACTTTCCTCATCAAATCAGTCACTTGGCCCACTCTCCCGTGCTTGGCTGGCTGGCTGGGTCTTTGCTGCAGCTCGTGAACTTCTTTAGCTGCGGTGTGTGGGCTCTCTAGATGTGGCACGCAGGCTTCAGAGCACACAGGCCCAGCTGCTCTGTGGCACACAGGATCTTAGATCCCTGACCGGGGATCAAACCTGTGTCCTCGGCACTGGAAGCTGGGTTCCTAACCACTGGACCACAAGGGAAGTCCCCACTTGATCTGCTCTTAGATGTTCTCATTCTCTTGCAAGACAAATGGACTGAGAATTTTCCAAAACGTAGAGTCCCACTTCCTTTTGGCTTAATAATTCCATCCTTAAATCATTTTTCTCTTCTCACGTTTTACCATAAGCTGTCAGGAGAAGTCAAGCCTCACCTTCAACACTTCACCTAGACACAACTTCAGTTAAACTTGATTGCTTACAAGTGCTATCTCCCACAGAATACTGGAACATAAACACAGCTCAGCCAGGTTCTCAGCCACTTCATCCCGAGATCACCGCCTCCTGGTTCCTAATGACGTTTTCCTCATTTCTATCTGACGCCTCATCAGAATGACCTTTACCATCCATATTTCCACCAGCACTTCATTCAGGATTACTAAGGTGTTCTCTAAGAAGTTTTCTCCCCAGCTCTCCTTTTTTTCCTTCCAGTGCTCTCACTGGAATTGCCCCTAATGGTTCATTCACAATAATATAAGCCTTTTCTAGCATGCCCCTCAAAGCTTTTCCCGCTTCTACTCATTCAGTTCAGTTCAGTCGCTCAGTCATGTCTGACTCTTTGTGACCCCATGAATCGCAGCACGCCAGGCCTCCCTGTCCATCACCAACTCCCAGAGTTCTCTCAGACTCACGTCCATTGAGTTGATGATGCCATCCAGCCACCTCATCTTCTGTTGTCCCGTTTTCCTTCTGACCTCAATCCCTCCCAGCATCAGAGTCTTTTCCAATGAGTCAACTCTTTGCATGAAGTGGCCAAAGTACTGGAGTTTCAGCTTTAGCATCAGTCCTTCCAAAGAACACTCAGGACTGATCTCCTTTAGAAGGGACTGGTTGGATCTCCTTGCAGTCCAGGGGAC